>JASDQU010306011.1:0-23151 GCA_032191745.1 Picea mariana | reverse complement strand
TAAATGAGATTAAAATTAATTAATCACATCATGATTTTTGGATTCGAGAATCATAGCTCGAAGGATCACCAGAAGTTCTGATACCCAAAACCACGAAATCCTCGCAGTTAATCGTGATTAATAAAAGAACTAAACAAGATTAAAATTGATTTAAGTATATCGCGGTTTCACGTTTCGGGAATCCTAGCATGGATGAATACAGGGTAACACGATATCCGAAAATCCCGAAATGGATTATTCTTATAAATGATTAATTAATAGAATAAACCTGATTTATTAATACATTAAGCAGTCTTATTTCCTGTTAAACTTACGTTGTTTTGAAAGGCAGATAAATTCAAATTTTCTCTGTGATTTTCCCAAATCACGAGGTATCGACCATTAATGAGATTAATATCTGATTTAGGGAAATGATTTCAAATAAGATCTGATTTTAACACTCGAATATTTTTATTAAAGAGATTAAACACTTTGTCAATGAAGGTATACACATGGTTTATGCGTTTAAGGCAAAGAAGATTTTTTTTTTTAGTTCTGAATTACATCCTTGTTTTCATAGAGATGGCTTAGTGAAATAACTAGTTTTATGCATTCTCATTCTCTGTAACAGGTAATAGAACTCTGATATTTGATACCATGGCTCCATGGAAAGCACCTAAAGCAACTGGCGAAATTTCTGGCCAGAATACAGACGTTATTTCTGATACTTCGCCCATAAGTATAAACACAACTAAAACTTGGACGCATGTATTCAACACTCTACAATATGAACTGGTAAAATGCCCTAATGATTCAAGAAACAATGAAAAGGATAACTTATCTACCAAATATAAGGTTATTGCTCAAGCATAGCTGCATAAGATAGAAACAAGGTCGAGGCTTTTACCTTACATCGACATGATTGGATGGGCACTGGATCATGTAGATATCCCAACTAGAACTATATTCAACTCTCAGAAGCTAGTTGTTGGGTCATTTCGACCAGAACACATATAGGTGATGTATAAATTTTCTTCAACATCAATCTTCATTTATAATGTCAGGTTTCTAGTGAATTTTAGTAAGAAAGAGTGTGATCAATATGGAAAGAGTCTTTCCAACTTGATCAAGGACTGGTGTTCACGCCCCGAAAAGTTCAGAGCCGATTCTAACGGTATATATTCAATATCATCGCTAGAACCACAGTTCATGTATATAACCATGATGATATGTAGACTCTATGGAAAAAAGAACACAACCCATTTCTTCCTACCATGGGTACCCATTATACACACAGTGGTGGAAGGGTTTTCTTTCGACTGGGCCAAGATATTGTCAGACAGTCTGGCTAGTGAAATCACAAAATACCAAACAAAGAAAGCCAAAGGGAAAACAAATTCATTCTTCATGTAAGCTTATATTATGGACTTCTTCTGTTTCATGACGCCTTTCCTACTGATGGGCTGGAGTTGGTCTCCAGATAGTGCAGAACCAATTCATGTTTATCATTCAAAACTTTGGGAAGATAAGGCGAAGGATTCCTTTTATGAAATCTGTAATTGGGTAGTGGTGTCGATGCATACTATTATTTTTGGTCACTCACCTCCTAGAATTTTATACGCAGTTGCGGCTAACCTAGAGAAGGTGGAAGACTGTTACATCGAGGAATGCTTCTCTTATATCATAGTTTTTGGTTGTTCTGTTCCCCCCTATTCTCTACCAAAATTTCTATCGGACCGACTGGTGTGCCGCGAGTTCACACGAAAAATTGTACTCGATGAGATTAGCAAAGAACTTAAAGCAGTGTAGAAAAAGGTATGGCCATCTTTTCCCTTACAGATTGGTGCATTTTCTTTGTTATATTTTGGCCATTCCATAGTGGAGGCTACATCCCTAGAAGAAATAAAACTGGTTAACATTGAATTTAAGAAACATGACCGGAAAAAGGTCGTGGGTAATCATATGGCTAGTTGCAATCTAAAAAAGTATGAACATGAGGAGTCCCCTCGGAATGAAATGTTCTGAGGGGTAATATCTTACCAAGAAGTTTTGAGCTGAGTTTGAGCTCTACCACCTAGTGAAATGGTTGATTTTTACAATTTCCAAAAGAACCAAAGATTTAGTCTTGCAGAAGTATTACAAGGGGAAAATCCAAAGTCTTCGGCTACACAACAAACAGAGACCCAAAATCTATAAGCTAGAAGCTCTACCAAACAAGAAGTCCTAGAAAACTTGGAGAAACCTAAGGTCTCAACTCAGAAACAAGATACTCCGACGACAGAGGTATCAAATAAACCGGCCAAAAATCAAGAAGAGACACTAATAAAGAAAGGAGAAGATAGACCATTGTCTTCACCAGAGAAATCAACTACAGGAGAAGCCGGAAAATACTTATCCACCGAAATCGGTAGCCCCATTGAGGCCATCATGCCATTACAGTTCACCATAGGAAACCCTAATGTAGAGGTAATATTCATAGGGGATCTCACGCCTATCCCTATTGAATAAATACCTCCTACCGATTTATTTTTTAGTAAGAAAAGGAAAGTTGTGGTGAAGAAAGAAATACACCAGAAAGAAGGTAAAATTGTCAAAAGGCACATAGTATTATTGGATGGAAAAAATCTATAAGAGAAATAATTTTCTACAGAGGTAGCAGGCTCTTTTGGAGCTTTTGCAATGACCAACTTATTCTCAGTTGATAATCTTAAAGAAAGGTTGAAGTNGAAGAAAGAAATACACCAGAAAGAAGGTAAAATTGTCAAAAGGCACATAGTATTATTGGATGGAAAAAATCTATAAGAGAAATAATTTTCTACAGAGGTAGCAGGCTCTTTTGGAGCTTTTGCAATGACCAACTTATTCTCAGTTGATAATCTTAAAGAAAGGTTGAAGCAGGAATCAGATGATAAGTTAGTTGCGAGATCAAATAAGGAATACAGAGAATAATATCAGAGATGAGGTCAATAAAGGACTTGAACAGGCTAGACCTATTGATAGACAAGAAATCCAACTACTAAAGTCTGGTCTTGTCCAGCAATATGAGTTGGTCAAACAATTACAAGACAAGGTAAGTTCCACTGAGAAAATGGTTATGGATATAGAAGTGTTCCAAGATCAAGGATCAAAAGTGATAAAGAAATTGGAAATAACACAACAAAGCCTTTTGGCTAAGGTAAGGATCATCCAAAATCACTTTCAGGAAGTAAATCAATCATTATATAATATTGGTTTCAAGGAAAGAGAGGCTATTGCAGACCAGACCACTTTTCAAAAAGCGGTCTTGTCATCGGCTAGAGAAGAAGTACCTGTATCTCCTAGATTAATTGTTGCAGAACAAGTTAGAGGTGATATAATATTGAAGACATGGGAGGCCAATATAGCCGAGAGTAAAATAATGTCCAAAGAAATAAAGGAGGATTGTGAAGATGTTTTTGACTTGCTAAATAAAGAATCACTAGGCATTGGAAATGATGATTGTTCTGAAATACTAGGACAAATCAACATTGTAAAGCATCAAATTGACATCGAAGAAAGCTTAAAGGAAGCTCAGATTGAAATTTCACAGCTAAATCAGGTTGACATCTTTAAAATAGATAGATGGATGGTAAAGCCAAATTTACAGTTACAGTCAATGACTTCTGAAGATAAAAGGATAGAAGAAAGGTTGCCACAATTACAGAAAAAGCTGTATCTTTTTGAGGGAAAAAGATGTGACATAATCTTCAAGACTGTTAGTACAATTCCTAAGTAGGTGCGTCAAATGTCTTGAGCAAGGTGAAGGAAGTACTTCAAAGAATCAGTGAAATAACATATGCATACCTATTCTGCCAGTATGAGAGAGAGATAGAAAAGAACCAAGTGAAACAGTTCAAGTTTTCATTTTGCAACTGTTATTATCTAGGAATAACAAGAATTCCAACTGCATAGGGTTGAGAATTTTTTTGTATAAATATATTTTCAAAAGACTAAAAAGAGGCTACTTCTTGCCGATTGTAATAGAGAAATATCTCCTCTTTGAGAATTAATACAAGTGTAGACCAGAGACTCCATATTTCGTCAATTTTGAGTTATGTGTTCTTTTGTTCTTTCATACTCCAACATCTTTATTCACATGTCTTTGATGAATGCTTGATCACAATTTAGTACAACTTCTACTGTGGTTATATGTTTCATTTAGTTATCTAATTGCTTACAGATTTTCCTCTGTGTTTGCTATTAGCAAATACAAGACCTGTGAGTTAGCTAGATTGCTACATTTTATGCTTCATTAAAGGTTACATCATCTATTTTCTTCTTCTGTAGCAGAGTAAGATTCTTCTGTGATTGATGCCTTGCTTTGTTTAACAACTTTATGTTTTTCTCTCATTACATTCATTATTTTCAAATTTAACTTAGATACAAAAAACGACCTCTGAGTTGTTATACCATTAATTCAATTTTAGGAACTTTTCTCATCTAATTAAAAATAGAAAAATAAAATATTAAAAACAACAGATCCTTTGACTGTTTATTTTCTCCATGACTGTACCTGTTGCAAGGCAGCCCAATATTGAGCCCGGTCTTAAAGATCAGACCAAAATTGCTTTAACCTTGTTTAATACCATCTTATAGACCACTAATACTTGGGTTGATACTGAACGCTCATGGGAAGTGATTGAACAAGAAATAAGTGCCCGCAAACGTTGGGAAGTTAGACAAAGACAACTTAGAAATCAACCATAGATTCTTTTTCCTAAAATTATTGATCTTCTTTTCATATTAGAAACTCTCATTTAATTTTGGATGCCTTGACATTATACTTTGAAGCCTTAAGTATAAACTCAAGAACAACATCTTTTTGGCGCTGCTGCCGGGGATGGAGGAACAAAGTTATATTTCCCTGGGAAAATGACATTGGTAAGTTTCTTTCTTTGATAGTGAACAAATATTGAACACATTATAAGGCTTTATTTTTCACTTGGCGAATCCACATTTGATAAACTGGCATTTGGTCGAAAGAATACTAGAAAGAATCCAGACGATAAGCTAACCTTGCTTGTATCTGACCTTGAAAATATTTTGAAATCAAGAGGATACCTTAAACAAACTATTGCGTCAACAAGTAAGGTTTATCAACCCAAATCAAATACTAAAGTTTTATTGGAACCATTAACTTCACAAGAAGTTCCTATCCAACCACTTTTCAGTGAAATATCTTCTGATAAACTTGAAGCCGAAACCCTAAAACCAGAGTTGGTTTCTTTTGAGATCAAAGTTGACAAACTTCCAACCTATCGAAGCTCTGAGGAATATATTTATTACCCGAACTTGACTCCTGTTGGTTCTCCTGTGTATACATCTTGCAAATTCGAAGAATCTATCCCACATTTCCCCGTTCCCATTTTTTTTGATTTTCTGTCTCCTAACTGTAAGTCTCCTGAATCTTTTTTGCTTCATCCTGAAGGTACCGAAAAGTCACTACACTTTCCTGAAAAATACCTTTACAATATTAAAGTTTCATCCCTCAAATTATCAATGGCTGCGGTCGGAGGAGGTGTTGTCGGAGGAGGTGGTGTCGGTGGTGCTACAAGAGGTGGTGCAGGAGGTCCCGCATTTCCTAGAATTTTCGCTAAAGTAGCAGCTAGATATGCTCTTTGGTTCTTCCAGTTCCCCTCCATGATTTACCTGAAAACTATATGAAAAAGTTACCGAAGTTCACCGGAGAGGGAGACTTAACCGCGACTGAGCATATAAACTTCTTTGATCAATTCATTGATATCCTTGGTCTCGTGCATCAAGATGTTTATTCAAGACTCCTAGATCAAACCTTTGAAGGATAGGTGAGAACCTGGTTCTGAGGACTATCTCATCCCAAAGGTACCGAAAATTCACTACACTTTCCCAAAAAATCCCTTTACAATCTTAAAGTTTCATCCCTCAAATTATCAATGGCTGCGGCCGGAGGAGGTGCTGCTGGAGGAGGTGGTGTCGGTGGTGCTATAGGAGATGATGCAGAAGGTCCCCCATTTCTTAGAATTTTTGCTAAAGTAGCAGCTAGATATGCTCCTTTGGTTCTTCCAGTTCCCCTCCATGATTTACCTGAAAACTATATGAAAAATTTACCAAAGTTTACCGGAGAGGGAGACTTAACCACGACTGAGCATTTAAAATTATTTGATCAATTCTCTGATATCCTTGGTCTCGAGCATGAGGATGTTTATTAAAGACTCCTAGTTCAAACCTTCGAAGGATAGGTGAGAACCTGGTTCTGAGAACTGCCACCAGATTCCATAGGATCATATGATGAGTTAGAAAGTGCCTTTATCAGACAATAAGGAGAGAGAAAAGATCATCTTTATTATTTAACTGAGTTTGGAGCCCTAAGAAATAAAAATTCTGAATCAGTTCTTGAGTTTACTCAAAGATTTAATAAATTATATAATAAGATTCCAGCTGAAGTTAAACCTTCCCAACCTACAATGAAAGTAACTTTTGCTGGGGATTTTGATCCAAATTTCTCTCTATCATTAAGAGAAAGGAGATCTGTTGATCTCACTAAAATGTAGGATGATGATGCAGAAATTGAATCAAATATGATGGCATCGGGAAAGTTAAAAGATAAATTTGAAACGGGAAATAAAGAAACTAGATGTTTTAGGGAACAAGAAGGACCCTCCGGAGTTGGGAAGTACTCTGAAGACAATATGGATGACATGGATAAAATAATCAAAGAATTGTCGAATAAAATCTCGAGAATGGAATTAGACCAATCAAAAAATGATCAGTTCCCTAGAAAGGATTTCATAAGGAATCTGAATCCTCAAATGCAACAAAGACAAATTAAGAATGAAGAACAAAATATTCAAGCCCCCTTTAAGAATGAAAATTTTATAGGAGGAGAAGACATTCGAAATTTTGAAGAGTTTGAAGAAGATACCAATAATCTTGGCGATGATTGTCAAGAACTTTATTTGACAAGACAAGATTATGAAAAATCTCTAAATGCAGAAGGTTGGTCTAATAACGATGCAAGTATGAATATTACCGATGATTCTGCTTATCAAGGAATCATTGATAATATAATGGCCGAGCTCCAACATAAATATAATCTAAGTCCTAGAAGCAGGAATGTCACAACTACCCCACCGAAGAAGATCTTACTGAGAGGGGAAACAGATGAGGCAGCTCCAAAATCTGTTGAAAGACAGACTGTTAAAACCAAGGCTGCTGACACACAGTCTACCAAGGCAAAGCCAACATAAACACCAATCATTAATACAAGAACAATGGAAATCCCCATGGTAGAAACAAGAGCAGCTGAAACAAAAGTAGCTGAAACAAAACAAACACAAATTAATAAATCAGAAAAGAGGGAAATTGAAATCCAAACTAAAGAAGCAGAAAGGACAACATGAAGTTTTAATCTATAGAATGAGATTAATAAAATTAAGATCCCTGTACCTCTAGTTGAACTAGCGAAAAACCCTACATACAGGAAACAAATTGCCAAAATGATAAATGTTTCAGATATCGAAAGTCAGGTCAACGTTATAAATTTGGAAGATGATAAACCAAATATAATCTTTGGTCCACACTTCGAAGGTGCTAGAGACACCATCGCTCCTTTTATATTACGCTAACTGTACATGATCATCTGCTTCATAATTTCATGTTGGATTCTGGAGCTTCTCACAATGTGATGCCCAAAGGTATTATGGATAGCTGGGTCTCGAAATGACTTGACCATACGGAGATATGTATTCTTTTGATTCGAGAAAAGTCAAATGTATGGGTATGATTAAAGATTTAGTGGTTAATCTTAAGAAAATTCCTATAAAAAGTGTTCTGATGGATGTGGTTGTTGCTGATATACCTCCAAAGTATGGCATGGTGTTATCCAGGTCTTGGGGTGCTAAAATTGGAGGATCCCTCCAACTAGACATGACATACGCTACAATCCTGGTTTTCAGCGGACAATTCACCTGCTTGTACAGAGAAACAAGGATGGCATTTACAGTAAGTGATCCTCTGAATACAAATAATTATCCTATTTATATCGCAGATCAAGATTTAGGAAATTGTATTTTATCGATAGATGATGATTTAGATGAATGTATAGAAAAAGATTGTACAGAAAAAGAAAAAATATAAAAAACCAATAAAGATGTATATAGTACTGGAATTTGGAAAATGTATTTTGATGGTGCTCTGTCATGTGAAGGAAAAGGAGCTGGAGTGATTTTTGTGGCACTCAGGGATGATTTTTCTATTTCTTTCTCTTACAGGTTACAATGGGACATTAATTACACCAACAATGTGTGCGAATATGAAGCTCTGGTCTTAGGATTAGAATCTGCCAGGAAGTTGAAAATTAAAAACTTGGAAGTCTATGGTGATGCCGAATTAATAATAAAACAAATAAATCATCAGTACTAGGCTAAACATCCAAGGTTAAGATCTTACAGAAATTGTGCCTGGGATTTGATCGAATTTTTTTCTCATCGGTTAATGTTCATGACATTCCTAGAGCATAAAATCAATGGGATGATTCATTGGCCAAAGAATCCTCAACATTTGTACCTCCTACTATTTTCAAACTAAAATACCATATAGAAATGAGACATAGACCTTCAATACCAAATAATATACAATACTGGCAAGTTTTCGAAGACGATGAACAAATCAGACAATTTCTAGAAATGGTGGATGACTTTGCCGAAACACATATCGACCAAGAAAATTAGAATGACCCCGCTTGGATTATGCAGGAAGGGGAATATCCTCAAGAGTTTCAAAATAAGATTGCTAATCATCATATACTTATATTGAAAAATAATCAGATTCCCAAAGGTCTGATCCCCTTGGAGAGATTATTTAACCATGACGACATTCCTTTGAAGTCTACTTTACAGCCACAACTAGAAGAGGTAGAATATTGTGATATGGGCACCAAAGAAACTCCTAGGTTGGTAAAATTATCTAAGTACCTTCCTCCTGAAATAAAAATTAAATATGTTGAGTTGCTCAAATAATATAAGGATGTTTTCTCTTGGTCCTATGATGAATTAAGAACTTATGATACCACCATAATTGAACACAAAATTCCTCTGAAGCAGGGTATCAAACCATTTAAGCAGAAGCTCAGACAAATAAATCCTATATTATTGCCCATGATAGAAAAAGAGGTAAAGAAACTTATGGATGCCAAGATCATTGTCCCACTCAGATACTCCAGGTGGGTGGCTAATTTAATTCCGGTTAGGAAGAAAAATGGTGAAATCAGACTATGCGTGGATTTCAGAAATCTAAACAGATCATCACTCAAAGATAATTATCCATTACCTAAAATGGAGCACATGTTGGAAAAAGTAGTAGGAGCTAATAGAATGTCTATGATTGATGGATTTTTAGGCTATAATCAAATTGCAGTCTATGAAGACGATAAAGAGAAAATTACATTCACCACCCCATGGGGTACCTTTATGTATGATAAAATGCCTTTCAATTTGATGAATGCAGGTGATACTTTCCAAAGGGCTATGGACATCTCCTTTGTTGGAGAAAGAGATAAGTTTGTCATTATTTATCTTGATTATCTAATTGTTTTTTCTAAATCTGATGCATAGCACCTAATACACCTCAAGAAGACGTCTGAAAAATGTCAAAAATTCGGTTTGTCTTTGAATCCCAAAAAATCTCATTTTGCAATGCATGAAGGTAAACTCTTGGGCCACATAGTATCTAAGGATGGAATTAAAATTGATCCGAAGAGAGTTGAAGCTATAGATACTATAAATATTCCTAGGAATAGAAAGGAAATACAATCTTTCTTGGGAAAAAATAATTTTTTGAGAAGATTTATCCCAAATTTTGCTGAAATTGTGAAATTGATTACAGATATTGTCAAGAAGGATAGCGAAGTCAAGTGGAATACCAAATCCAAAGCGTCATTCAAACGTATTAAAAAGGTTATAGGCAAAGCACCAGTTCTGGCAAGCCCATATTACATGAAAGAATTCCTGATTTTTTCATTTTCTTCTAAACATACTATTGCAGTTGTACTATTACAAAAAAATGATGAAGGTTTCGAGCAACCAATTGCATTTTTTTGCAAAAGTCTTAGAGATGATAAACTCAAATACAATATATTGGAAAATCAAGCTTATGCAATGGTGAAATCCCTCAAAGCTTTCTGAACTTATGTGCTACATTCTAAAATCATAGCATATGTACCCACTAGTTCCGTTAAAGATATATTGGTTCAACCTGATATTGATGGAAGGAGAGGCCAATGGCTTGTTAAAATTCAAGAATTTGATCTGGAAGTGAAACCAACGAAGCTTTTCAAAGGACAGGGTTTGGATAAGCTACTAGCCGAATCTAATCTCAGAGCGCTTGGAATAAATTATTTACAAGATTATAAAGAAATTCCAAATATAGAAGAGTTAGATGATCAAATGTCTACAACTCAAATCCAAGATAAGTTCTCTTCCTCAATATGGTATAGTGACATAGTTTTGTATTTGTTGACTCTTCAATGCTCAAGCAATATGACTCCTTCTAAAGTGAGAACATTGAAGTTGCACGCAGTGAAATATTGTATTGTAGATGGTCAACTGTATTGGAAGGATCCTTTGGGTTTCTTATTGAGCTGTTCAATAGAATCCGAAACAGAGAAGGTCATAGACGAGTTTCATGAAGGAGTGTGTGGAGGACATCACGTATGGAGAGAAAAACCTATAAAATTCTGAGAGCGGGATATTATTGGCCGAAATTATTTACTGATGTGAATGCTAAAGTCAGAACTTGTAACCCCTGTCAATTATTCATAGGCAAGCAAAAGATTCCTACACTACCTTTGGTGCCGGTAAAAACCGAAGCTCCTTTTCAGCAATGGGGTCTGGATTTCATTGGTGAAATACACCCTCATTCTAATGCGCAACATAAGTGGATCCTGAATGCTACCGATTATTTTACTAAATGGGTGGAAGCCATTCCTACATGAAATGCAACCGACGTAGTAGTGATCAGTTTCTTGGAGGATAATATTTTATCAAGATTTGGCTGCCCTCGAAAGATCGTTACCGATAATGCTCAATATTTTAAGTCCATGGCCATGATAAGTTTTTATCAAAAGTATAACATCGTACTGGGACACTCCACAAATTACTATCCTCAAGGTAATGGATTGGTTGAATCATCAAATAAAAACTTGATCACCATAATTAAGAAGGTGATGAATGAAAAAAAAAAGATTGGCATGTGCATTTGAAGTATGCCTTGTGGGCAAATCGGATATGCACTAAGAGATCGATCAGGATGTCTCCTTTCCAAATGGTATACGGGACTGGCGTGGTACTACCTATCAACCTAGCTTTGGTTGTGATGAAACTCTGGAAAGATGAAAAGGAGGAGCCAAATCATGTCACTAGAAGGATTAACCAATTGATTGAAGTCTAGCAGAATAGGGATGAAGTAGATGAAAAACTCCAGAAGTACCAAGATAAAATGAAAGCCCTGTTTGACCAAAAAGTGAAAGATAGAGAATTCCTTCTTGGTGACTTAGTTTTAAAATGGGATGCCAGGAAGGAAGATTTAGGAAAGCATGAAAAATTTGACCATATTTGGTGTGGACCTTTCAAAATCACAACTTCTGAAGGAAATAATTCATTTTCATTAGAAAATCTGGATGGAAAAATCCTTAACACCCCTATCAATGGGCATTACCTGAAACATTTTATGCATTAGTCGATTTCCAAACCTTCACTGTATATATCGGTTTGATTTCTTTGTTTTTGATTTATAGTTTCTCTTCATTTTCTTGTGTAATTTTGTACTTTCATTGTAAATAAAAATAGGCCAATTAATTTTTTAGAAAACAAAAATATATATATAAAAATAAGTAACTCATAGAGTTTGGGTATACGTAAGTTCCTGATATTTTTTATGTTATTTGTTATGCATGATACTTGTCGATATCCAAGATACTTGAGATATCAGAAAGGTGACATGCATAGATAATTGTGTTAAATTTATCTCGAAGAAGGTAATAAACTAATAGTTTGCTTGGCTGGAAGTATAAACAAATTCCAAGAAATGAATTTCTGCCTTGTAAACTTAAGTTAAAATTTTCAAGAAGATGTTAATGAGCAAGACAAAAATCTCATGTTTACTAATATCATCACCAAATATTTAAACAAAGAAATGAAAGCTATTTGTTAATTATCAAAAACTTTCTCTGGATATTATATATATATATATATATATATATATATATAAGCAATAAAAAGACTTTAAGGAAAAGTTTTAAGAGTCAAGTAAGAAGCTTGTTTAAGAGTGATTGTACTTACAATAGAACATCTGAATCTTCTTTATGTTATCCTATTCATTTTTAAGCTATATCTTCACATGATTCTTGATACCATCCCATAAGCTTCATAGAGGAGAAGGGTCTCACCTTAACTTTGGAAACTCATAAACAAATCTTCAAAACGAGAATAGGTAAAGATTCTTATAATTCATCTAACTTTAACTGAACAATAAGTATGTCTAGGCTAATCCTAACTATCTTAGCCCTTCTAACAGGATTAAATTGATTAGTTTTTCTCAAGGAAAGTCCCTAGAAAATAAAAACTCCCCGTGAAAACTTCTCTATAGGCAAAGATGTTTTGAAAGTCAGAGAAGGATTAGTCCAGAGTAATCAAAGTGAGTTGACAAATCTCTGTTGTTAAATTAGAAACATATATCTTTCCTAGTATATTGCATACAGATTGATTTCCCCCACTTCATGTTTTAAAACAAGATAGATGGTGAAAGGAAATTCATAAAATGATTTTCCCCATCTGGTCCAAAAGAGATGATGAAAGGAAATTCATTAAATGATTGCCCTCATCTCAACATTTAAATGCTAAATTACTAATTGAAGTGTTGAAAGGAAATTCAATGCGGGAAATTTGATAACTTCACCGGGGTACTGAATAGTCTCGCTAGCAGTGAAGCAATGTCTACAATATCTGCAAAGCTTTTATACATGAATTATAAGGTACTTTGGTAACTAGTTTCTTTTCGACTAGATCTACATTCTAAGCTAGATGGGACTCCCTAACTTAAAATATTGAAATTACTTTACCTTGATGCGAAAAAAATAAAAAAAAGCCTGGTAGAATGATTAAGCTTGTTTTGATTATCTTAAACAAATCTAAAATCAGTTTTAAGAAAGGAAAGTCATTGATAAGCCTAAACTCGAGATTAGTGAATGCTTAATTTTTGAAAGTTTTCAGAGATAAGGATGAAATCCTAAAATCCTTCTTTGGGTTTTTTTCAGATGTGCTTCACAGAAATGCAATAATGACTCCATTTACCCAATAAAGGCACTTGGTATACTGTTCTTTTCGTCCCACAGGGAGACGAGATCCCTAGATGGAGCCTATGTTGAAACATATTATATTTTTCTAAAAAACTTTAGACTTCAAAATTTTCATAAAGACAAAGGCGCACTTGGATATCACCGTTGATGAAGTCTTCCACTAAATCCAATGGTCTGAAATACTTAAAAGTCATGGAGACGCCTTTTCATTTAAAAGTTAAATTGCTAGTACAGTGTTCAAAGTATCAAGTTTCGAGGTTTTGCAGACCTAACAGTCCAATATGTGAAGAGTATTGAAATCCCAACATGCGAAGTCGTGAAACTGCGTTAAGCGTTAAACTATGATTAATCAAAGCTTTAAATGAGATTAAAATTAATTAATCACATCGTGATTTCGGGATTCAGGAATCATACCTCGAAGGATCACCAGAAGTTCTAATACCCGAAACCATGAAATCCTCGCAGCTAATCTTGATTAATAAAGGAACTAAACAAGATTAAAATTGAATTAAGTATATCACAGTTTCACGTTTCGGGAATCCTAGCTTGGATGGATACAGTGTAACACGAGATCCAAAAATCCTGAAATGGATTAATGTTATAAACGATTAATTAACATGATAAAACTGATTTATTAATACATTAAGCAGTCTTATTTCCTGTTAAACTTACGTTGTTTTGAAAGGTGGATAAATTAAAATTTTCTCTGTGATTTTCCCAAATCATGAGGTATCGACCATTAATGAAATTAATATCTGATTTAGGGAAATGATTTCAAATAAGATCTGATTTTAATTCCTGAATCATTTTTTAAAGAAATTAAACACGTTGTCAGTGAAGGTATATGCATGGTTTATGCATTTAAGGCAAAGAAGATTTATTTTTTTAGTTCTAAATTACATCCTTGTTTTCATAGAGCTGGTTTAGCAAAATAACTAGTTTTTTGCATTCTCATTCTCTGTAACAGGTAATAGAAATCTGAGATTTGATACCGTGGCTCCACGGAAAGTGCCTAAAGAAACTAGCAAAATTTCCGGCCAGAGCACACACGTTATTTCTGATACTTCGCCTAGAAGTATAAACACAGTTAAAACCTTGACACATGTATTCAAAACTCTACAATGCGAACTGGTAAATTGCCCTGATGATTCAAGTGACATTTAAAAGGATAACTTACTTACCAAATATAAGGTTATCACTCAAGCAGAGATGCATAATATAGCAACAAGGTTGAGGCTTTTACCTTACACCGACATGATTGGATGGGCACTGGATCATGTAGATATCCCAACTAGAACTATATTCAACTCTCAAAAGGTAGTTGTTGGGTCATTTCAGCTGGAACACATACATGTGATGTATAAATTTTTTGCAACATCAAACTTCGTTTATAATGCCAGTTTTCTAGTGAATTTTAATAAGAAGGAGTGTGATCAATATGGAAAGATTATTTTTGACTTGATCAAGGACTGGTGTTCACGCCCCGAAAAGTTCAAATCCGATTCTAATGACATATATTCAATCTCATCGCTAGAACCACAGTTCATGTATATAACCATGATGATATGTAGATTCTATGGAAAAGAGAACACAACCCATTTCTTCCTACCATGGGTACCCATTATACACATAGTGGAGGAAGGGTTTTCTTTCGATTGGGCCAAGATATTGTTGGACAGTCTGGCTAGTGAAATCACAGAATACCAAACAAAGAAAGCCAAAGGGAAACCAACTTCATTCTTCATGTCAGATTATATTATGGGCGCCATCTGTTTCATGAGGCCTTTCCGGCTGATGGGCTGGAGTTGGTCTCCAGATAGTGAAAAACCAATTCATGTTTATCATTCAAAACTCTGGGAAGATAAGGCGAATGATTCCTTTTATGAAATTTGTAATTGGGTAGCGGTGTTGATGCATACTATTATTTTTGGTCACTCACCTCCTAGAATTTCAGATGTAGTTGCAGCTAACATAAAGAAGGTGGTTGACTAGTACATTGAGGAACACTTCTCTTATATTAGAGTTTTCGATTGTTCAGTACCCCAGATGAAGCCGAAAAACAGTTATCCACTGAAATCAGTAGCCCCATTGAGTCCATCACGCCATTACATTTCACCATAGGAAACCCTAATGGAAAGGTAATATTCAAAGGGGATCTCACGCCTATCCCTATTGAAGAAATACCTACTACCGATTTCTTTTTCAGTAAGAAAAAGAAAGTTGTGGTGAAGAAAGAAATACACTAGAAAGAAGGTGAAATTGTCAAAAGGCACAGAGTATTATTGGATGGACAAAATCTAGAAGATGAATACTTTTCTACAGAGGTAGTAGGCTCTTTGGGAGCTTTTGCAATGACCAACTTATTCTCAGGTTATAATCTGAAAGAAAGGTTGAAGCAGAGGAATTAGATGACCAGTCAGTTGTGAGATCAAATAAGGAATACAGAGAATAATATCAGAGATGAGGTCAATAAAGGACTTGAACAGGCTAGAGCTACTGATAGACAAGAAATCCAACTTCTCAAGTCTAGTCTTGTCCAACAAGATGAGTTGGTCAAACAATTACAAGACAAGGTAAGTTCCACTGAGAAAATGGTTATGGATATAACAGTGTTCCAAGTTCAAGCATCAGAAGTGCTAAAAGAAATTGGAAATAACACAAAGGAGCCTTTTGGCTAAGGTTGGTATCATCCAAAATCATTTCAAAGAAGTAAATCAATCATTATATAATATTGGTTTCAAAGAAAGAGAGGCTATTGCAACTCGGACCACTTTTCAAAAAGTGGTCATGTCATCGCCTAGAGAAGAAGTACCTGTAACTCCCATATTGATTGTTGCAGAACAAGTCAGAGGTGATATAATATTGAAGACATGGGAGGCCAATATAGCCGAGAGTAAAAGAATGGCCAAAGAAATAAAGGAGGATTGTGAAGAGGTTTTTGACTCGCTAAATAAAGAATCACTAGGCATTGGAAAGGATGATTGTTCTGAAATACTAGGACAAATCAACATTGTAAAGCATCAAATTGACATCGAATAAATCTTAAAGGAAGCTCAGATTGAAATTTCATAGCTGAAGTAGGTTGAAATCACTCAAATAGATAGATGGTTGGTAAAGACAAATTTATAGTTATAGTCAATGACTTCTGAAGATAAAAGGATAGAAGACAGGTTGCCACAATTACAGAAAAAGTTGTATCTTTTTGAGGCAAAAGATGTGACAGGACCTTCAAGACTATTAGTACAATTCCTAAGCAGGGCCGTCAAATGTCTCGAGCAAGGTGAAGGAAGTACTTCAAAGAAATAGTGAAATAACATATGCATACATGTTCTGTTAGTATGAGAGAGAGATAGAAAAGAACCAAGTGAAACGGTTCAGGTTTTCATTTTGTAACCATTACTATCTAGGAATAACAAGAATTCCAACCACATAGGGTTGGGAACGTTTTTGTATAAATATATTTTCAAAAGACTAAAAATAGGTTGCTTCTTGCCGATTGTAATAGAGAAATCCGTCCTCTTTGAGAATTAGTACAAGTGCAGACCAGAGACTCCATATTTCATCAATTTTGAGATATGCGTTCTTCTGTTCTTTCATACTTCAGCATCTTTATTCATACATCTTTGATGAATGTCTGATCACAATTTAGTACAACTTCTACTGTGGTTATATATTTCATTTAGTTATCTGATTGCTTACAGATTTTCCTCTATGTTTGCTATTAGAAAATATAAGACCCATGAGTTAGTTAGATTGCTACATTTTGTGCTTCATTAAAGGTTACATCATCTATTTTCTTCTTCTGTACCAGAGTAAGATTCTTCTGTGATTGATGTCTTTCTTTGTTTAACATATTTATGTTTTTCTCTCATTACATTCATTATTTTCAAATTTAACTCAGATACGAAAAATGACCTCTGAGTTGTTATACCATTAATTCAATTTTAGGAAATTTTCTCGTCTAATTGAAAATAGAAAAATCAAATATTAAAAACAACAGATCCTTTGACTATTTCTTTTCTCCATGACTATAGTTGTTGCAAGGCAACCCAATATTGAGCCTGATATTAAAGATCAGACCAACATTGCTTTAACCTTGTTTAATACCATCTTAGAGATAGCTAATACCTTGGTTGAGACTGAACGCTCACGGGAAATGATTGAGCAAGACATAAGTGTCCGTGAACATTGGGAATCTAGACAAAGACAAATTAGAAATCAGCCATAGCTTCTTTTTCCTAAAAGTATTGATCTTCTTTTCATATTAAAAACTCTCATTTAATTTTGGATTCCTTGACATTATACTTTGAAGCCTTAAGTATAAACTCAGGAACAACACTTGGCATATGGTTTGTTCTATGTTATATGCTTAAGGCATATCTTGGATGCATTGGAATATATTCTTGGTACATGGTTGATGCTTTGGAACATGGCACATGGTTTTGGTATATGATTGAATTATATGGTTGGTTGCATATCATTGTTGTTTTGGCACATGGTTGAGACACATATCTTGATGATGGTATGATACATGGTGAGGCACTTCTTGGTGATGTTGGTACATTCTTGGTACATATTTGGCACATGACTAAAGACATCTCTTCATGATGTTGGTACTTGGTTGAGGTATACCATTGATGTTACAATACTTTATTTGGCATATCCTATGCTACATGGTGTATGATATGATTGAGACATATCATGAGTGATATGGTATATGATTGAGACACTTGTTATGGGACAGGTCTTGGTACATGGTTGATGCATTGTAAGGTACATTTTTTGGTACATGGTATGGTACATGTTTTGATACATGGTTGATGCATGGTATGGTATAGGTTTTGGTACAAAGTTGATGCATGATATGGTATAGTTATTTTTTACATGGTTGAGACACACAAGTTGATGATGGTATATTGGTTTCAGTGACAAAGATAGTGGCAATTACAGGTTGATGTGATAGTGACAATGGTAGGTTGATTACATATTGATGATATAGTGACAATGACAATATCGATGGTAGTGATAGGTTGAGTCTACACTNTTTCATGGACGTAGGATGGGGTAAGGAAAGGGGGTTGTAACATCCTTCTGGTTGGAGCCGTAGAATACAAGAAGTCGGAGCTTCCTTCAGGTTGGAGCCTGTAAATCAGGGGGGCATAGCTTCCTTCCGGTTGGAGCTAGAGAATATAGGGAGTTGGAGCTTCCTTCAAATTGGAGCCTATAAACTAGGGGGTTGGAGCCTACTTCCATTTGTAGCTGGATAATTCAAGGAGTTGTAGCGTCCTTCAGGTTGGAGCTTGTAAATAGGGGTTGGATCTTCCTTCCAGTTGGTGCTGGAGAATTTGGAAGTTGGTGCCTCCTATGAATTTAATATTGATATATATAAGAAATAATTATGTGGTTTTCTCCCATTTGGGTTTCCACATATATTTTGGTGTACTTTGTATATGTGGTTGTTTATTATGCATTGAATGACATTGTTTATGTTGCAATGATAAAATGAATGCATAAAGGATAAACTATTGAATACTGCTGACAAAGTTGAAGTTTATATGTATTGTGATTGAAAGTGGTAAAAAGTGTTCATACTGATTCATCCCCCCCTCTCAGTATTGCAACAATTAGAATTAGAGAAAGGTTCCTTCAGAGACAATTTAACCACTAGAAGGTAGATCATGGAAATCATGGATAATGGATACAGATTTAGTGGAACACCATGGTTTGATGGTCATATTAGTCTGAGATATGAGATATGGAGAAAAAGAATGAAAACATTTTTACAGGAAAATGGATATGATGTTTGGCAATCATTTGTGTCGGGTTACACCACTACAAAGAAACCTCCAAAGAGTGCAGCCAAGAAGGAATTGAAAAGGAACAACAAAATAGAAATGGATTTCATTATGGAAGGATTATGTGATTCAGTTAAAGACAAAGTGGGAAAATTTTCATCATCCAAAGAACTTTGGGATAAGCTACATAATCTCTATATTAATGAATCTCATCTTATCACATAGCTAGAGCATTCTAATTAGAATAAATAAGATGTTGAAGCCGAACGATAAGAAATATGCTGATCATGTCAGAAATATTCAGAAGAAGAAAATGGTGAAGCAGGCGTAATGGACTTTGAGACTACACTAATCAACACTTTAGGTGAGCTAAATAAAGAAAGAAGAGAAAAAAAGTCCCTTAAGGAAGAATTGTTCGAGATAAAGGAAGGTTTTGGAGAAGTCAGGAAGGTTGTCGCGAGTCTAAAATCTCAACTAGATGAAGCCAAAGTGATTGAAGAAACTATCAGAGATCAGTTGAAAGATAAACAATGTTTGGAATCCCAAATAGTATCACAAATCAAGGAAGAATAAAAGAGAGAAGAAATTTTGACAAGTCCTCCTAAGGAAATATCTGAGGACTTAAACAAGTTTGAAGCAGAATTTAGTAAACAAGAATAAAGACTTGAATAAGAAATTGACACCTTGAAGACCCAAATTGAAGAAGAAAAGAGAGCATAAGAAGTTATGAAGATCTAGATGATGAGGAAAGAAGATGACTGTGAGAAGCTTGAAGAATAAGTTGTCAAGCTTAGCAAGAACATTGAAGAGAGAGGAAGCTCCACACCGTTAGTAAAGAAAGTTGAAAAGGAATGTTATAGGTTACTAGAAAGGATGAATGAAGAGAATATTAAGAGTTCTGCAAAAGTCATCAAAGGATCTATCAAGAAGGAAGAATGCAAGCCCTCAAAAGAGAACATTCTAGATATGAATAATACTCAAGAAGAATATTAAGAAAAGACATATATCAAAGAAGATCCTCCACCTTCAAGTTTCAAAGAAGCTTCAATCATTGTGAAGGAAACAACAAAAGAGAATATTGTGATCATCCAAGCATGAATTCATAAGGAGTACATCACAAAGGAGATCATTTACTTCCAAGTATCAAAGTTTGTTTTATGGTTATTCTTTGACTTGTAATAACTTTGGACATAAATCTCTGAATTGTAGAGCGTATGGAAGAAATGTTCAGACAAGAGATGTTTATGTGGCCCCACACAAAATTGAGTGTTACAAATGCCACAACTATGGACACGTAGGTTGTGATTGTAAAATCATGATGAATACTTCCATGAAAGAAAATATTAATATCAAATTCAAGAAACTATGGAAAAGAAATCAAGAACAAGAAGAACGGGTAATTGAAGAAGAGGTTGTTGGATCATGTTGTCATTGATGCCAAAGGATTAATTAATTGATGTCAAGTGATTGATTGATGCCAAAGGATTATTGATTGATTGATGCCAAAGGATGATTGATTGATTGTTGTCAAAGGATGGATGTCAAGGAATTGGTTGATTCCAAAGGATGATTGAATGATGTCAAAGGTCAAATGTTTGATGTATACATGTCTTATCATAAGTATATTGATGAATATGGATCAATGAGTTGTCATTGATACATGATGCATAAATGAAGATGGATCGATGTGGTTTCATTGGTATATGATGCATTGTTGGATTGATGTAAAGATGAATCATTATTTTCTTATCATGGTTGANATGGGAAGGTGCTTTACAGTTGAGTTATTCTAGAAGTATGGTTGGATAACCCATACTTATAAGTGGAATAATGAGATGAAGATCAGTGAAGTTGTTGGTGAAACTATCCTAGATGGATAGTGCTTGTCATTCCATTTCCGGTGGTATGTGGAATGTCACATAACTCCTCGTGGTTTGAGAATTATGGACCTACGAAGATGAAGGACCCTCATATGTAGGCTTGAAGCCCCAAAAGGTCAAAGAAGTCAAAGATATTGAAAAGAAGAAATTATTATTTAAATGGTAAAGAAAAGTGAAAAAGTCAAGGAGGAATATTTAAATGGATAACTTTCTATTTATGGAAAGTGGTTAAACCTAAAAATGAGGATAATAGGTTAAGTGACCTAGAATTGGGTTAAGTGACCTAGAAGTGGGTTAAGTGACCTAGAATATGCTTCTAAGGAAGCTACTTGGAGAGTATAAATAAGAGGCAAGGGTCTCTTATGTAAGTATATCTTGATTCTTTAGTGAGCATCTTTGTAGATCTCTTGTGTATCTCTTGAGCATGTATTGAAGATCTATTCTGAGAGAGAGGAGACATGGAGGATATCATGGACGCATCAAAGTTTTGACAAGTATGAGATCATGACGGAAAACATCTCGGAGGTTCATAAACCCTAGTTTCTGAGGTATATGTAGGATATAGTGAGCGAGGGCATGTACATACACGGCCTGAATGAGGATAGGGCACATACAGTGGATGAAGTCTTAAATACTTATGGTTGAGATGATGACAGGCTCTTGAAGACTGAAGCGGGTTGGGGTCAGATCTTCCATAGAAACTCTGGTATGGTTACATAGTTGTCTTGATGGATATTCTTGCTTGTTGTGTAGTGAATGCTTACGACATTCTTGGTATGGCTGTTGTGATGTGGTTTTTGTTGGTTGATGGAGTGAGAAAAACTCTTATGATTCAGTACTGATATGATAGCTATAGTATACTGGATACTTATATTTGAAAAGTAGCATTCATATTGTATGGTTGGGGAGAATGAGTTAGTTGTTGGAGAGCTTGGATGTGTTGTGACTAGTTATGGATCAGATTGGACAGTGAAAGACATAAGAGAATGTGATTAAAGGTTGCAGAGGATTTGAGTTCATCTTGAAGAGAAAACCCTAAGATCTCAGAAGTGATACACAAGCTCTAGTACAAATAGGCCGCATACATACACAAGTTGTACTACTGGTAGGGCATGTACATATGTGTGTTGCACTAATGACAAGTCACGTACCTATTGAAAGATTGATATATGTTGAGGATTGTTGCCTCATCTCAGTTGGTGTTGAGGGTGTAAGCCAAGTCTTGAATTATAGAGTTGGTGCTCTTGTAGAGTTGTAATCTGATCTGAAAATGGAATGTACTTGTTTAAGGGTGCAAGGTATCCATTTTTCTCATTAAATTAAACCTTAACAGGAACTTGCTTCATGTGTTTAAATGTGCAAGAGGGTTTATGAGTTGAAGTTATTGGTTCTTCTTTGCAATGTAAATGTGAAAATAAAGGTTCTTTTACATGCTTAAATATGTGTGATAAATCAATACACAGCCATGTAACAGCAACAAATAACACAGCAAATCACAACACCCAAAATGATAAACCAGTTCACCCACTTCAGGCTACATCTGCTGGACCAAGCCTCCCAAAATGGGCTTGTCCTCTTGTATTAAAATGATCCAAAATGCTAATACAAGAATAAGAAAGTCTCAAAGGACAGAACTGACTGTAAATACAGACTCAGAAAATAGGAATTAGCTGAACATGCTCTTTCCCAAACACTAAACAGTGAAATTGTACCTTAACAGTACTTTCCCCAAAATGGCCCTGGTGGCCCTTTAATCTTCAATGGAGAATTTGGATGTGAATATGGCCTCAAATAGTTCTGAAACCTCTTCCATCAGATTCATAAGGTCGAAATTAGCTGAACATGGCTTTTGAATCACCAAAAATGGCTACACCTAGCCTCCAACAGCTCCAGCACTGAAATGGCCCTGGTGGCCCTGAAAGCTTCCCTGAAGAAAAAACACCTGTAAATGGCCTCCAATGGCTCTGAAACCTGCTCCAATGGCTCCAGAAGGTCGAAGAGACCCAAAATCGACCAAAAAAACTCCCAAAAAGGTTTTCCCTAGCTCAAGTTATCCCCCAAAAACAAACTCCCCAAGAAACTCCACCAAAAATGGCATAGCTGGAGTTAGTTTTGGCTAATAATAGAAAAAGGTCCAATATTGGCGGAC
>JASDQU010306010.1:236466-253380 GCA_032191745.1 Picea mariana | reverse complement strand
CATGTTTATTTTGACAGTTCATATTTGATAGCATTGTTTTAAATAACCATATGTTTTACATGCTTTATGTTTGGACAAATTTTGAAATGGACAGATTTTGATAAATTGCATAATTTCCACATGGAGTGAAAAGGGGCTCTTATGATTATTTCATTTTATACACAATAATGACATGGATTATATAATGTAGTGAGACTGATATGCCATGCATTTAAGGTGGAAGATACAAGGATGAAGTGGTTTATTAATTCATTAAAGAGAATTAGGGGGTACCCACTTATTAATTTTATTTAATACCCTTATCATATTATTATTATTTTTATTTATTAACTTACTTAACAACTCTCCTACTAACTAACTAATTGTTAGTTAATAAATTAACTAGAAGTGGTTAAGTAATCTAGCTACCTTGGAGATATTAAAAGGAGGTAAGTTGGACAAAGTGAGGAGGAGGAAAACATTTCTTTGATAAGGTCTTTGTTACTTCCAAGTGAGATTTCATTACTACTTCATTCATCTTTGATTTATAAGCTAAGACACTTCCTGTGGTAGCATGGTCTACTGAAGGTGACGCAAATGTAGGACCAAGGAGCATTGAATTCTGATATGCTTCTAAGTTGATTGTCTGTTTGATAGTCTGCAGAATTCTTTTGGTTTCTGAATTAATTTCTCAGTGCTAAATATGATTCTTGTGTAGAATCATAATGAAGTGCAAGTTGTGGATGTTGTCTTATCATTCTTAGTCTGTTTTGAAGGCACCAATGACCTATGTGTGTGTTACCTTAGGCTGCTATACTTTCATCTAGTTCATACTTTGGTAGTATGTGAAATGCATTGGCTGTTACAGAATGAATGCATAAAATAATTGATGGTTTTTCAACTCTCTTTGTCCTTCTTATTTCTACCATATTATGTGATTTTTGCTTCTTGTTAAATTATTAATTAAAAAAATCATATTTCTTTATTTAAGTTTGCATTTGATAAATGATTAAAAAACAAAAGTTGGTCTTTAAGTTTAATAACTTGAAGGTTAATTGAACTTGCAATAAGGTTATAAATTAGGGTGATGATATCACCTATCTTGTCTTAGCCAAACAAGATTTGAAAAAGTGTTGTGAGGAGGATTTCATTTTCTTTTACTCAACACTACCCACTTAACATTTGAAGATTGATGAACCGTTCCAAGTCTTGTATGCTCTTTAGTTGCACATATACATTTTCCCACAACTCCTCCAAATATACTGACAACTACACATATATCTGCAAAAATTAAATGTTCATATATTTCAACCATTAGAACTATAACTTATCAAAATATTGAACTTGGAAAGAAATAAAGTCAAAAGAATTCTCAACAAATGTATTGAAATATTTTCCTCTATGATTGTTGAAAATCATACCCACATATATGGATCCTATTGCATTGCATTTTCTCTTTCCGAAACTTTTACTTCTACTTTTAAATAGTCCTCATCTAAACATTTCAATACAACCTCTGGTATTATTTTTATATTAAACTTGTCAAATATTTCATTGTATTTATTTTCTTTCAGTAAAGGTCCTCTTTACATAGGTGGAATATCTTATCAAGATGAGGTTGGCAAGGGTTTTGTGAATAAAGTTTCTAGAACCTAACCCAAAAAGAATTTTCTAAAACCAAAATTAAAAGAGGTTTAGCAAGGTCAGCCACTCCCAACCCCAAGGACATCTAGTTTGTAGACTATATCCTCTAAGTTTGCAACTTAATCCAGCCAATTTTAATTTTAATCATGTTTCACCTGTTCTGTGGACTTTCTCAACATAAATAATCACACATTATAGGTTAAATGTAAGTACAATTAGAATCTAAAAATAAAATTTTATTAAATCCCGTAAATGACCAACTGTATGTGGGACTAAAAGACAAGACACCAACTGTAAGTGGGACTAAAAGAAAAGACATCATGTAAGTTAAACCAAGGAGGGAATTCTTGATACATATCTAGAGCTACACAATCTGTTAACTCAACTGGACTTGCCTATGAAAAATAAAGAGGAAGTCGAATCGCAGGTCTGGTTTCGGTGAGATATCGATGATGAGGTGAGGAGGTTACTTGGGTTTTAATCTAGACTCTTTTCATTTAAGATCCCTTAAAGTTTTGTGTTCCCGTTATGACTGTAATAGTTACAAGTTGAATTTTTCAGAGTGAGGTTTTTGATCACCCCATATTGTCTTTTCAATGTTGCAATAATATTTGATTTCTCCTAATCTTTCAGATTTATCTCGAGTTTTTTAGGTTGTCGATTTGTCTGACATTTTCAACATTCTTCAGGTATAAGTTTATTCTTGCTGATATTTTTTGATAATTTCTAATATTTCCCCTAATATTTCTGGTAAGTTTCTTTCCAGACCCTCAGTGATATTTTCCCCAAAAATATATTTGCAACATTGTTATTTTGGGATAAAGAAATCTATATTGAAGTACAACAAAATTTACAAAAGTTCAAAGGAGGAGGGTACAATTTGTTCTTCCCCCATATATAACCCAAATGTTACATTTAACCAACACGACCTAAAAAAACGTGACTTGGGCTCATTTTGGCTGTAACTAGATTGCAGAGTGGGATAATGTAAGCCATCAAATTTTCCACATATTTGTTAAGCTATCCCTATCACTGAAGCGAATATGTATATCTTTGAAACTTAAAAAATAATGAGCTAGAATTTTAAAGTTGAGCAATACTATATACAGACAAAATACCATAGATAATTACTTCTTGGGTAGTAAGGTAGTGTAACCAAGTGTAGAGAAGAAACTCACTAGGGACAAGGCATTTATGTGGATAGGGCCTTTACTGGCTTTGGTTGGTTGATAATGATTTTCCAAGCTTCCATCTACCACCATGATTGACTTCTCAGTCTCCATTACTTCAGTAATCATTTAGGAAACTGTTATTTAGAATCGATGATATGTTGGCTCTCAACTTAGCAGGCAATGCCATCCGTTCTTTGTTGTATGTTTTGAGTGTTATGTTTTCGGCCTTGTTGCTGACGGTTTGAATTGACATTGTTGTGCAACATGCTTCTGTTGAGAAAATTTATGTGTCTTTTTCTTTTGGTAAGAGTTGGGAATCAAAATCTGCAACATATCTCAAGGCTTGTTTTGTCAAATTAAAATGTACAACTTACTACTAAACTTCTTTTTGACCATAAACTTATTGGCACTTGAATCTGGTTATTATAGACTCAAACCTCTAAGTTCTAAATTTTTAGTGTTATCTGGTTAGATTAATTCGAACATACTATTAGATCTTATTTAGTGTCCTTCTTATTTTTTGAGTTAACCTATTAGATTGTGAGCATATGCATACCAGAAAGAATTGAATCAACTTATTGTCATCGCATTATTTCTGGTATGAAACATTGTGAGGGTTATTTAAAGCCAATAAAGAAGCATAAAATGTTGAATGGTGAGGCCTAGTCTTCCATCCAAGCATTTACTAACACAACTTAATTTCTTTGAGTTGCGTTTGCTTACTAGATGGATTGGATAAACTAGTTAATTTCAAAGAGTGCATAGTACAACGAGTAGTTTCTTTGAGTTGCATTTTCTCACTGGCTTGACTACATTAGTTAACTTCAGAGAATATACAGTGAATAGGCTAAGGCATTTATTCTACCTATTTTTCATGTAATTATTTTATTGGATTCTCGTCACAGCAAGTAACTTTTTTATTTTTATTTTTTAAAGTTTTATTTAATTTTTTCTCCCTTCATATTCCAAGTTACAAATGACCATCTCTAGATGTAGAACAACTAGATTCCGTGGAGAGACAATATTGTTAATAATTGAAATTTCCTCTTCTAATCATGTTCCTAGGATGTCTATTACTCTAGTATTTATGAAAGATATTTTCTTTGTATCCATTTTATTATTCCTTTCCATATTTTATTATTTTTTATGTACATTTCCTTAGACATAACACCATAGTCTTCTATTCCCTACATTATATGGAAAAAGAATAAATTGGCTTATGTTTTGGGATCTTGTTTGTATCTTATTCCTCCCTGTCAAAGTAGGACTATAGTGATAGATTCATGGTTGAACATATATTACTTAGTTTTTGACTAAAAAGTGTTTTTGGATTTTTCAATGTTGTGCATAAGAAAAACAAAATAATTATTTTTTACAAGATATAAATTATTTTTATAAAAATTGCTATTGGCTGACAAATTCTGAATCTTATTGCCAAGCAAATATAATTTTTATGTTCTTAAATTTTACAACCTAAATTTTTGAGTCTTATTAGTCCAAGGACTAAGTGATGGTTCACCATTGACAATGAATTAGTTCTATTTTGACTTACATTCTTTTTTCTCCTTTTACCCAAAGTTTGATGTAATAGTTTTTATTTTTTCAATTAAAAAATAGAGTAAACTTTATTTATTTCTATTTTGATTGGTTATAGAGTTTAGGGTCTTAGGGTATTAGAGTCCAGTCTAGGGAAATGTGACTAATTAAAGCTTCACCATAAAAATAATTAATATATATGTCATCCCTTTAACATTAAGATATCCCTCTGACACTCAGATACTCTCCCTAGGTCTCCCTGTAGTCTAGGTCTCCCTGCATACTCTTTTTAGGTCTCCCTGTAGTTGAGGTGTGTATTGTGTTTCCTATTGTGTCAAGGGAAGCTTGCATGTCTGGTCGTGGCCATTTGCATGAGTTCTCTTATATTCACCACCTTCCCCACCGCCCTGCACAATGTAAGATATTCACGTCATGAGTCGGTCTTTAAGCACATATTCAACGACAACTCCAGTGCCCTACACAATGATAAATATTCACTCGATTTGGTCTTTAGGCACAGATTCAACGACACAAGAATATACATGGTATTCAACCTTATATTCTTTGTCCCTAAATTTAACCTTTCAATTTACATGTACAAATATATATCTATACATCCCTAAATTTAATCTTTCAATTTACAAGTACAAATATGTATCTATACGTCCCTAAATTTAACCTTTCAATTTACAAGTACAAATATATATCTATATAGAAGTTGTCTGTATCTTTAAGGAGGAGCAACGACTTTACTAAACCTCCTGTCATTTGAATTTCCCACACAAACTTCAAAAATTGGAGGATTTCTTGGGCCTGCTGTGTCCCCGACCATCGACAGATTATTTTTTGGCCATCAAAAAATTATTTCCAAAGCATCGTTGTAAGTAATTGTCTTGAATTGTTTTTGAGGATTTTTTTGCAGAAATGGTGGCATTTTGGAAAAAGAAAGGTCACACATGGTAGCATTAGATTGGTATACAAGATTCCTAGGTACTGCAATTAATATTCAAGTATATATGATGCAAATGAGGAATTGCAACAAGAGGAATTGGTTTGCCTCATTTGACACATATAAAAAAGAAAATAATATATCCTTCTTACGGTAGAAGCAAAAAACAATCCGTTGTTCCTGAGATTGTTACTAGTTGTTTAAAACCAATGCCAAGTCATCTCACATAAATAATTCATTTAATTATAAGACCTTATGCCCTAATTTTAATCTTAATTTTCAATAAATAATCACTAGAAATGAAAAGGCTTGATCTGATTCCTTAAGTTCATCAAAACTTTAATAGTATGGAAAGTATAATTGAGATAAAAAAAATTGAAATAATAAGTAATGTATCCAATAAAGATAAATATCACTTCCTTTCCAATAGAAGAGATAACAATGAATTTGATTATGTCACGAGATTACTTGAAAATTAAAAAAAATATATCAAAGCACGGGTCTTATCTTACTCACAGTAAAACAAAGGAAAGTTTGTACTTCAATAATTTCTTTAAAACTTACTACAGTGGAGGTTGTACAAAATTGGAACACTTATAACATCGAAAAACTAATTTGAAGAAGATAGTTTATGGACAAATATGAAAACATGAAAAAGGAAACACATAAACTTATGAAATGAAATCCAATAATCTCTTTCTTTTTGTAAAGAATTTTTTTATTGAAAAGCTTCAATATTCCGTAGGCCCAAAAGTACCTTTACAATCTCTTTGAATAGATATTTATACACAGAAATTACAACATAAATTGTTATTCGATCATGGAGATATCTTCCTATTCTAAAAATGTCGATCTGATAAGATAATCCCTGGATTTCTTGAACTACAAAAACCTCTTCATTCTGTTGACTGACTGCCCCAAATTAGAATCAAGATCATTGATAAACAACAACCATCAAATCAACATCCATATTCCACCACGACCGCTAGATGATGCTTTAATTTGTTATCAAAATCATGAATTATTCCTAATTTATCATGTCTGGTGACCGGACATGATGTGGCATGTTGACATCACAACAAACATGTGGCACCCCTCATCGGTCCCTATTGTCATTGATGTGGTAGAAATACATCCCACGTGTAAATGTTGAGTTTTTCACTAGACCAAAAGAGATCATGAGAAGGGTTGCATAAAAATTTCGACATCTCGGTGCCGATGGCCCGACATGATGTCATATCGGATCGGATCGATACGATGTGCAGCTGCATTCTAGGAACCCAATGATATGATAATCAAGAGGTCAACATGATGTGGAAGTGATGACGTATCTCGGATAGGAAGGGGATCATATAGAAACTTTATAAAAGGTCTGACAACCCAATGTTGATGGTCCGACATGACATCATAGTGCTAACGTATATCAAAATCGAAATTTCAGGCTTCTGAGAGCCTTTGTAATACAATAACGAACCCATAACTCCGATCTGGTGAGATAAAGAGTGGTGATTGAATCTAGGTCTCAATCCAACGGCTAGGTTTGATTTACTTTTAACACATTATAAAGACCCTCCATGTTTTAACTTGCTCGACCTACATGCAAACAATATTTCAATAGTTTTTTAATATTATATTTAAACAAAATAACCTAATTTCATATACAAAAATGATACAAATATATATATAAATCAAAGTAATTAAAATCTAAAATAAAGCTAAAGTTAATAAATCTAAACATAATAAACTAATGTTTTAAACAAATATTCATTAAAAGATAAAATTCAATATAAAAACTAACACAAAATACATAAAGAAAAATTAATCTAATAGATTAAAATCAAATTAACATTTAGATAAACAAAGAAAACATATTCTAATAAAAATTTTGAATTTTTATTCAGAATTTTAACCTATGTTACAACACATTCGATAGAAAAGGCACTCTTTGGGCCAAAACAAATTACTTAAGGCAACATAAAAGGAGAAAAAATAGTGGAATACAAGCTAGTTTCAGGAAGGATTGTAAAAGATCATAGAGGGCAGCGAGGGACATTTAGTTAGGTGAACAAGATGTATTGGAGTTGTGATTTCATAGTAAATCAAGCTAGAAAGAAGGTAGTACAGACAAACATGAAAGTAGGAAAGCTTACCTGGTTGAAGCATCACTGGAAAAGGGTTGTTATGCCTAAAGCCTATTCAAAATATTGATAGGATTTTAATCTCCAATCCATATAGAAACCTCCAATCAATGAAAGATCTTGTAAACCAAACAAAAAATAACATGATCCTTAAATTGATAATAGAACCAGACCTATTTTGCGAAGGGCGTTGGCACAATGTTCATAAGAGTTTTTAAAGGCACTCAAAGCTTAGTTGATTGGGCTCAAACAGGAACCATTGTTGAAGTATGAAGAATGTGGTTGTCCTAATTCGATGGGCCATGAGTCATGACACCTTATCTGGGCACTGTTGACAGTATCCGATCTTGTGCCCATGGTATGAATCCATGTCTTCTCATAGAAGCAATCCATAACCGCATGTAAATATCCATCTTGCATGCCAAAAAGACTATCAATTTTTTCAAAGACTTGGATGTCTGAGTCTAGATATATACCATCTTGTTGTACTCCTCAAACCGCACACCACCCAAAATAATATTCTTAATAACTATATGCACATGTTAAGGAAGGATACCATTGTTAAAATCTATGCATGTATCGAGAGTCACAGATAAAAGAAATAATGGAAAATACCTCCCAAATATGGAGTTTAGAGTAACTAAAGAAAATAGTAAGGAATTGAAAATAACACTTGATTGTCGGAGGGGTGGATGGGTTGAATATGGTGAACAATGCAACCTTGTATGCGCAATTGCAACCGATGATACTTTAGAACATCGATCAAAACAACAACCATAAGTTGATATTCTCTCTTCACCTTCCACAAACTGTTTGCAAGACCAACAACACCTTTCACATAGTCTCCACATCCAGCCAAGAAAGTCACGTACGCTCTACATGTCTTCTTGGTTGCCGCTCCCTTTTCCCCAAAGAGCTGATTTGTAGGAGGAATTTCTAGATTCATGGTGAGACAAGGGGAGTAGATAATATGTATTCTAAAAGTCAATAATTTGAAGAGGGACCAATTTACAGAACACCCGTGTACAGGTGTGGGAAGTGATGCAATTTTATCAGGGACAGAGCAATTGAAGAAATTATGATCAGGCTCTTGCGCTTTCTTATACTATGTCGACTTCTACCGTATTAAAGTTATTCAAAATATATTATTAGGGAATGTATACATACACATAAGAAAAATTAGATTATATGTTATGCTTATTTGTGTCTAACTCGGGAAAGATTAGTCATAACTATCCTATGATGCTCAAAATTTGATTCCAAGGTTCTCAATAATGAATTGCTGGCCACAAAAGTTATGAGAGCTTCTTTGTTTGGAGTGAATTTCATTCCAAGGTTCTCAATAATGAATTGCTGCTGAGCCACAAAAGTTGTGAGAGCTTCTTTGTTTGGAGTGAATTTCATGAATTTTTTTAAACATACTAGTTTCAAAATCAAATCGCATAGGAATTCTATGCTGTAAATAAAGAGACATGTATTTTGACACACACCGCCAAGTCCCTAGTCAATGCCTAAACCACAACCCACGCCAAAACTTGCAGCAGATATCCATTCCTTAATGCCCATAAAACACACATAGTAGTTTTATAAAAAAAATAGTGTTTCTAGACTTTTAGCTGTAGTATTGTGTATTGACGGAATGCTATGAACACAAAAAGAGAAGCTTTCTCCTAGCTTCTCAGAATTGATCTATTTGTTATCATTTTTCAACCGTGCATTTCCAAACTATGATCGTAATTGAATGGTCTAATTTTGTTGTTAAGTGCGGATTGTGCTAACATTTGACATGATATATGGAGCTACAATCAGAAGGCTAGAACAACCAACAAGCATGCAATGTGTGATTTAATGTCCTGGCTTAAAGCATGACAACCACTTAGTGAATGGATAACGATAGATTTGGTTATCGTGTGTTTTGTAATGGTTTGTTTAATTAAATTAATTAACATAAATTAATTGATTAATGACATTTTTCATTGTGGCTAAGACATGAATATGCACCACATGTATTACAGGTGCACGCTCTGGATAGTTCCAAGGGGGTCCCAGGGGACATGAACCATCTCTCTTTTTTGCTGAAGTGTCCTGGGCATGTCGTTATCACTTTTTCGGTGAGGTGTCAACAAGATTCAATAAAGGGTCGAGTGGAGACATAAGTGGTATATCCAACCACAGATACCATAACATTCTCTAGGATGGACTATCGTTGACCAACCATATGTAGTTCTCTTGATGATATTTTATCATTGGTTATATAAAATTGTCGACGATATTTTTGTTATAGCAAGATTTGCCTCACCTTATGCAAATTTTCTCAGAAGGCATTTTTTCATTTCCCTATGCAGACTTGAAGTCCCTTTTTGCAAATCCCAGAGCTAAAAACAATATTTTTCCACATATACGTGCCCTAACTATTATATAGCATGCGAATACGAAGGTTGCACCATTACAGCCCGCGTACATCAGGTTTTGTGCCCAAAATTAAAAAATAGTATCTGGTTTCCATGTCACGTCACAAGATCCAGGATCCTTGACCTTCCATATACTGGAAACGTTTCAACTCAGTCCTTCAGTCCCACTTGAACGCTATAAATGGGCCATATCCAAGCCATGGAAAAGAGGAGAAGAATTCAACTTTGAGAGCAAAGTTACTCTGGAGAAATTATTTACTTCATATTGAGTCAGCATCCCTTTCTCCTTTTAAGTCTGAACACATTGTTCAACTCCCAAGCTCTTCCAGACTTGATTGAGATCCTCATTGTCTCTCTTATATGATCTTTCCTTTTGTGGAGGATTGAAGTGGTGGAGGCCCAGCTGGAAGGGACTTAGTTTCTTGGTTCCAAACCATGCCGACACGGAAGTTTGTAATTCATTCACTTTTGTTGATTACATTTTAATAGAAATACTCTTTTATCGTCCAATTAATATCTTGCAAATATTTGAATTATTACTCCATGGGAATATTTGTTATGAATGTTGATGGATTATGCTATTGAATGTGCTAACCTTATATATTATCACCATATGATTGCATTTCTTGGTGTTTGAGGACAAGTTGCAGGTGTATTTATTTGAGTCAAGTGCTCAATAATGGACTTCATCGAACGTCTGGACGAGGTAGGCTCTTTATCTTGTCTCGTTAGCATATTTTCTTATATAGAATATCTGAGACTAGAGTTGATTTCTGCAGTCATTTATATCTGTTGTGGTTTACCCCTAGCCATAGCGAGATTTTCCTCGTAACAGAATTGGCAACCATACTAGGGATATGATCTTCTTTTTGGGGTTTGGAGTGTGTTTCTCCTTTGATGGCTCTCGTTTATATTGAGTTTCTTGTCATCTGATTACTTCAAAACCTCTGTTCATTTTGAGTCTGAGTTTCTTAGCCTTATCCTTAGCATGGCAGTGTTTTAACACATATACGCAGGTTTATTCCTGACAGTTGCGTACATACGCGAGCTTTCCTCCTGCAAGATGCATATATACATAGTTTTCTCCTGAAAAAACGCGTACATCATCCTTTTTTGTTTGGTTGCTAAGTTTGATGTGTGTTGGGTAAGTTTTGATGGTTGTTCAGTCTTCTTGGGTCTCTGTTATGACTGTTAAGTGTCTGTGGAATGATAGGAAACCTTTCTTTGTTTGAATTTTTGGGTGATGCCTTTCTCATCATCTTTTTCATTGATTGTCCTTGCATCTTGGGTTGGGTGTTTGCTTCTTGATATCCTGCTTGGTTTGTCTCTGTTTACATATAGTAGAATCTTTATATCAAGTTGTTGTTTAGTCCTTGCATTTTCATTCTTTTATATTGAAAATACAAAAATATTAAGAATTTTTCATTGTTGGCATTTAATCTTTTGGGTCCTTATCATTGATCTTAGCACATGTATAGAAATATTTCATCTTATTTGTAATTGCAGACCTAAATTGAAAATTTCATTATAAAAGTTATCATTTATTGGGAATTGAAGTTAGGACTTTGCATTCTATTCATATTCATTTATTTTACTTGCTGAGTCATAACATCATTAGTTTCATGACCATGCCTTTTTTGAGTAAGAAAGGCCACTAAAAAAAATGTTGATAATTTAAAATTGATTAGAAACAATTTTATTTTCTAGGGTGCACAAACTAGCTTAAGATTTAGCGCCTTGTAATAGGATTTTGTGAGTAAACTTCTCCAAGGCTATTAAATCAACATATGTGTCTGACTAAGGGAGTGGTGAAATCCATTGTATAATTGGTGACGTTAGGAGGCTCTTCTTACACCGGAGTTAAGCATGAGGTCGCGTGAATTTGGTTGAGGGGATATCTCCCTAATACCTTCTTAGTGTCAGATATATTTCTGGGGATATATTCGTATACAGGGATCTTGCTAGTACCTTTACCTCTGTGAGAGGCGATGCTTTCAAGGTTTTGGGATTTGTTACCCTGCCCATACAGTAGACCTAACATATGACTTTTCGCCTGCGCATCGGCTATATTGTGGTTTCTTAGTTGCTTGACATAGGTACCACATAGGTTACTTGCAGGGGTTATTTTGTAGGTACCCTGGGTCAGATAAGGGTCGGACAACACACATCCTTTATGGAGGATTACCTCTCCATGGGATCTGATTGACTAGTTGTTAATCCCATGAGGGCCTTTATAACTGATTCTGATACCTCCGATATTTTGCAGAGAGTCTCAGGCCCCTCTTGGGTGAGGCATACCTACTTTAGGGAGGGAGGCCCCTTTCAGCCACTTTATCTTGTTTGCGTGCATATTGTCCTTTTTTTAATTTTATTTTGGTGTGCTCCTTTATTACTAGTTGGCCTTAGTATTTGCTTTTATATCTCAAGTCTTAAGTCATCGTGGAGCCTGACAAACTTCCTTGTAGGTCTCACCGCTTTTTACAATTAGCACCTCATTTTGAGTCTTTTCCTTCTAAAAGGAATAAATTTATCAAACGTGGTACACACACCTCCACTTACCAGACTTGTGATCATACAAGGATTAGTACTGAATCAAGTCAGAAAGATACTAGGAATCCTTCAACTCCCATACCTACTATAGTTAATGATACTCCTTTGACACCTTCAACTACAATGGTTGTAGTGTCAGAGGTTCCTATCATCACTCCAGTCCTTCCTATAGTGAATACTTAACCTATAAGCATGAACCCTTTTGGTTCCCTTTGTCACTCGCCGTGATACAATATTCAGTCCATCCCTATGGCCTCTATCCCTTTTTCTTATGGTATGTCAAATTTCACATCGCAATTTTCAGCCTCCATCCTAGCGCCTAGTACAAATACTAGTATTGGACTTGGGGGCATGGCTCCTCCACATACTCCATTTTTGTTTGGTGGTGCTCATGTCCCGCAAACGAATCCTACAGTTGGAGGCCTTCCTCCTATTAACCCTAGGTCTAATCCTGATCCTAATGCTTCTGGATGGAGTAACCAACATGGCGAACAAATTGTTGCTTACAGTTCATCCTTTACACATACCTCCTCTGTAACGAGTCCGAACAACAAGTTTGGAATGCCAAATCCACCTTTATCCTCTAGATTCACACCCAGAGGAGGTCATCTTCATAACTTGGGAAAACCCCAACCTAGAGCCACTCCAGCTGGGGACAGTTTTTACAACCCTCATCATAACATTCCTACTGGAATGGTGCCCAACCAAACCCTCATGAATCAGTTCAGAGGAGGGTCTTACAATCCCGTACAGGGCCATGGTGCATACCAGAACCCTGGATAGGATGCAATTCCCCCAAAAAAATATTTCTAGGGAGCTTGGGGATAGATGCCGCAACCCCCTCTCCATTTTCTGGCCATGCTCAATCTGCCATACTTGTCTAAGTTAATGAATGACCCTGTGCATCATGATCTGACATGCCCCCCATCCCCACTAATCTTCCTTCGGATATTCCAAAATTCAAGGGCAAAACTAGTGAGGATCCTGGTGATCACCTCACTACTTTTCACCTTTTGTGCTCTTCAAACTCCCTTAACGATGATTCTATTCGGTTAAGATTGTTTCAACGCACCCTCACAGGGGTTGCTGCAAAATGGTATATCGAGCTACCAAGGGGGACATTAGAAACTTTTGATCAGATGGTTTTAATCTTCCTCAACCACTTCCAATTGCTAGTATGTTACGATGCGGGCATAGAACTTCTGTCGACCTTCAATCAGGACAAAGCCACTCATGTCTCGGATCATATCTATGAGTGGCATAGATGAAAGAGGTTAATCAAGGCCTACATACCCTTGAAATTCTTGCTAGAGTGGTTCCTAAAGTCTCTACAACCTTATATTTCGAAGGATGTTTCTACATTCAGGGTTACATCTGAGGAAGAAGCGATTTTTAAATCCCAACAATTAGATCTCATATATGCTCAGTCTGGGATGCTATATGAGATTCTTCCAAATGCACCGATGCCAAACTATGACCCTATAAAAAATCTCGGGCCTCATGCTGATAGCATTGTAGGCTTTGCCAATGTGAAATCTACAGACTTGGTGACAAGACATTTGAAAGAGTTGTCTCTAGACTAGTCTGTAGGAGGGCCAACTTTGTTTGTGTCCTCCACTCCCACTCAGTCAGTGGATGTACATTCTGTTCAATCATCGACCAACCCAAATGGTAACCAACAACCAGGAGGGAATAAAAATAAAGGACGTGGTAACAATCATACGGGTGGGAAAAATAGTAATAAACCCAAGGACAATGGTAATAATGAGAAGTTGAATAATAATGCTGGTGAGGGAAAGAAAGAAAGGAAGAAGGTGAATTTTCCCTGCAAGCTTTGTACAGACGACCACCTTACCCATTTATGCCCCAAACTTACAGAAGTTGCGAGGATTTTATCTATACTGCTCGTTGTGCTGACTAATCCTTTTCCACATAATCAACACATGGCCTAGAGCTCCTTGAATGCCGAAAATGCGACGAGTGGGAGTCAAAACCCACCGACACAATATGGTGACTGTTTATGCGTTAATATGGTTAAATATGAGGTTAATGTAGCCACTCAGTCTTGTGATTACAGTTCTCCACAGACTGTACCTGGTCTAGAATCTCCCCCTCCTCTAGAGACGCCCTTACAGATCAAAAAACCAAAGCCCCGACCTCGTATTACGAAAGGAGTACTCAAGCACTCTACCTACAATCCTAATGCTAGATCCACCCAAAATTACTGTATTGTTGAAGATCTGGGTCAAACCCCTTGTGCGATGTCACCTCTAGAGGTAATCCAAACGTGTCCTTCAAAGAGGAATGCCTTGTTATCTATGTTAGTAGCTATAGATCCTTGTGGCTCTAAGGTTATCAAGTTTGATGTCACAGATCTGAAGCCTCGCTTGCCTTACCATGTGGCATTCCAAATCCACATGGGTTACTCAAAGTATACCATCAAATGTATTGTTGTTGATGAAGGCACTGCAACTTGTGTGATGCCCCTAGTCTGTTGGAAATCCCTCAGCTCTCGGACCCTTTCTCAATCTCCAACCATGTTGAATGCTTTTGATGGTCATTCCTTCCACCCTCACTGTATTCTTCCTGGCTTCCCGATCCAGTTAGGTGGGAAGATGGTAGAGGTGGATGTCTAGGTGGTTGATGCACCCCTCGACTATAACTTGTTACTAGGACGCAATTGGACTTATTCTAGGACTGCAATCGTATCGTTCATCTTTATCACTCTTTGCTTTCCTCATGATGGGAAGATAGTGGTGATCGACTAGTTTTCCTATGCGTATGCTAGCCCCAATGCATCTATTGGACCGTCGATCCCCGTGATCGACAATTCTTAGCCGATAATTGAGAATATCGGTTTTAGAATGTAATCATCCATTATGGGTACCTTCGACTTCATAGCACCAGTTCATCATATATATGCCATGTCCAGTAGGTCTGCTTCATCAAAGAGGTTCGTTCCTTTACGCACTTCGAATTTTAACGATCCTTGGACCCTACCTTCCTCAACTGCATATTGTGAAGATCAATCACATATTGAAATGGCCATGCCACTATCAAAAACAAAGATAGCATATTAAGTTGTTCTTGTCTCTTCCACCGATTCGGATCTTGTTACCTCACATACAGACGAGGAGGATCCTATTCTAGAGCCCATGTGGGCCACTTCATTGTCTTATTCACGTGACTGCCTCGATGAGACTTTACCTTCGGATGAAGCTATCATAGAGGCCATTAATGGTTCTGACATGCCATGGGATGATATACATCATCTCTCTTATTTTCTCCCACAACTTGCCAGAATCAAACAAGATGATTTTAGATCTACCTTGAGAGAGATAGTCGGTCACACCGTAGTTCCACTTGATAAGAACGACATTTATGCCAAAGGAAACATGGCAAGTATCTCTCCTACCATCACGATCGATATCTCACGTATTCATGGCAAGGTTGAAAATGTATACATTGGTGCAGATTGTTCACCGGAAGAAATTTTGATCTACACCGAGATCTTCAAAGAATTTCGCGATGTGTTTACTTGGTCATATGAAGAGATTCCAAGAATTGACCCTCGGATTGTTGAACATGAGATTAAAACCTACCCATATGCTAAACCTATTTGAAAATGAATTAGAGTTTTCAATCTTAGGAAGGCCCCTGCTATTAAGCCAGAGGTAGAAAAATTGCTTAATGTTGGATTTATCTACCCTATTCCCTTGATTGAATGGGTATCCAATTCCTTTCCTGTGAATAAAAATCAAGGACCATCTGTGTATGCATGGATTTTCGTGACCTGAATAAATCCTGTCCCAAAGACAACTTCCCGACACCATTCATCGATCAGATTCTCGACGAATGGGTGGGAAGCAAAGTTTTTTATTTTATGGACGAATTTTCAAGGTATAACCAAATTCAGATTTAGCCTGGGGACCAACATAAGATGAAATTTATTTTCCGTTGGGGTACATTCACATACCGGAAGATTGCTTTCAGCCTTAAAAATGTCGGAGAAACCTTCCAACAAGCTATGCACTTCACATTTCACAATCTCAATGATATATTCGAAGCCTATCTCGACGATCTCACTGCTCACTCCCGTAAAAGAGTGGATCACCCTAAACACCTTTGGCTAGTTTTTGAAATATGTTGTCACTATCGCATCCGTTTGAACCCTCATAAATGAATATTTTGCGGTAGGTCAGGTCGACTTCTAGAATTTTTAGTCTCTGAGACTTAGATCATGGTAGATTCGTGAAAGGTGGAGGTAATACTTCGATTTCCTCCACTGTGCACTATTTGTCAAATTCAATGTTTACAGGGGAAAGTTAACTTTTTACGATGGTTTATAGTGAACTATGCCAATATTACTAAGGGTTTCATTCGTCTCTTCAATAAGGACACTCCTTTTATCTGGGATGAGAGAGCTCAAGAATCCTTCGACGCTTTGAAGAAATCCCCGGTATCGACGACTCTGCTGAAGTCTCTAGACTATGGTAGAGATTACTTGCTTTATGTCGCCTTGTTCGACGAAACAA
>JASDQU010306010.1:221476-236445 GCA_032191745.1 Picea mariana | reverse complement strand
TTAGGAGGATGATGAACTCCGTGAGAATGTCATTTACTATCTTAGTCGAAACTTAGTCGGCCCTGAACTCAAATATTCTCATGTTGAAAAGATAACTTTGGTTGTTGTTCACACAGTCCAACAATTAAGACACTATATATTGCTTTGAAAAACTATTGTGGTTGTCGATGTCAGTCCATTTCAATACGTCCTTACTAGGCATATCATAGGGGGAAAGTAAAATAAATGGATTTTCATTCTACAAGAATTTGATCTCGATTTCGCTTGTGCGAAGTCCAAAAAATCACTAGTTTTTGCAAAGTTAATATTCAACTTCCCTCGGTTAGATGAGGATGTTATTCATGTTGATTCATTTGCAAATGAACACATTTTCCTTGTCTCATCGTCAGACCCCTGGTATGGAGATATTGTTGTTTATATTCAAACTTTGAAGTTCCCTCAACATCTCTCGCGAGATGACCAACGATGTATACGATACCAAGATAAGAATTACCTTATCATTGATGACACTCTATATTGCCAAGGAGTAGACAATATCTTGCGTCATTTTTTTACTCATGAAGAAGATGAGTCTATTCTAAATGACTGCCACAGTGGGGCTTGTGGTGGTCATCTATCCGGTCTTGCGACAACCCAAATTTTTTTGCAAGCTGGTTATTTTTTGCCGTCTGTTTTTAAAGATTGCATCGAAGCAGTTAAGAAGTGTCACCCATGCTAGGTGTTCACTCAGAAAATGTGCTCACATCCAGCCCCTCTCCATCTAGTCGTTACCGTCGGTCCCTTCACCAAGTGGGGGGTATATTTTATGGATTTCAACCCAACTTCAGCTGGGGGGTACCAACACATTATCGTGGTTGTATATTACTTCACTAAGTGGGTTGAGGCCATGCCTATAGTTAGATTTGATGGTAAGACTGCTACCTTCTTCGTATTCAATCAAATTATATCCAGGTTCGGAATCTCGAGTGAGATTTTCACTGATCATGAAAATGACTTTCAGAGTGAAATGATGAAAGAATTAACATCAAAACTGGGGTTTAGGCATGGTCATTCTTCCCCTTACTAACCCCCAGGAAAATGGACAAGTAGAGGCCATGAACAAGTCTCTCAAGACCATTTTTCAGAAAACTATAAGCCAAAGAAAATCTGACTGGCATATCATGCTTTATCCAGCACTTTAGGCATACCAAACCTCAATTAAGACTTCCACCGGTTTTTCCCCTTTCGAGTTAGTGCACCGTGTGGAGTCAATCCTACCTATTGAATGAGAAATCCCTTCTCTTATATTGGAAGTTGTGCTCCTACCTGACACTTCCGATCTCGAACAACGCCTCGTACACCTAGAGAGCCTAGATGAGTAGCATCGGGACACCTCCAAGGCTATCAAAGAAAATAAAAGACGTGTCAAGGTCCAATATGATAAGTATGTTTGTCCTCGATAGTACACTGAGGGTGACTTGGTCCTTATATATGATCAAGCCAAAGAACCACTAGGGGAAGACAAGTTTAAACCCATGTGGCACTATCCCTATATCGTGCGATGTGTCTTAGAAAAATGAGCCTATGAATTAGAATATTATGAAGGGAACATGCTGGCTAAGCCCAGGAATGGGATCTATTTTAAAATATATTACGCTTGAGCCCCAAGCTTGGGCGTAACTCTTTGTATACTAATGTATTTTAGTGTATATATCTTTTCCCTCTTTTTTATCTTCAACTTGCTTATTAAGTTTTCCCTTGGTTGGTAAATGTCAATAGAGTCTTCGGTCTAGTTAGGATTCACAGACGGGGCCAATCGTCATACACAGAACTTGTCTTCCGCTGCTTGGGTTGTTTACTCACCCAAGGGTCTATTGGTGTCTTTAGGTGGTGTTTTATTAGGTCCATCCACGAATAATGTGGCCAAATATAACGTCGTTATAAAAATTTTGCGCGATGCCATTTCACATGATATTCACTCTTTAGAAGTTCTCCTAGACTCCCAGTTAGTATTACATCAGTTGAACGACAGTTACCGTGTGAGTAACCCTACTCTTCTCCGATGATTCTTATGGGTAAGACTTTTAGAACGACATTTTGATTTGATTACTTATCATCACATACCTAGAAGTTCTAATTATGTAGCTGATGCATATGCTATTTTTTTTTTGGATTGGCATTTGTCACATAACTAAAGCAAAGAAAACAATTTCATCAATGTACACAATGTAACATAAGTAAGGTCGAAGGTCAATTGATTCCAAAAAATATGATGTTATAGTACAAAATTGGGGCTAACAACCTCAAAATACATATACAACTGATCATACAATAATCATGAAATCTATGCATGTGGTGCCAGATGAGTGTCATGATAGCATACTATGGCATTTGCAAGATGCCAAAATAGTCGTACCTAAGAATGGGGCACACCTAACACCTACTGCTGCATCTCCTCTGACAGATCCTCCACCTAAACCATGGGAATCCTCTGCATCAAACGAGACAGATTGCCCTGCACGTTTTGAAGCACTCTATCAATGTCCCCTCCCGCTGCCTCATCCCCCCGATGCCTCCATCGGTGTTTTGGAAGACCTTCCGACCATCGTGGACCTACATCTGTGTCACATACATGTTAAGTTAGTACCTGACATCATACAAAAATGTTTTTTTTTTCTTATAAAATAATACAAAAAAATGAAATATTTAAAAAACTTTGGCATACCTATGTCTCCATAGGAGGAACCTGGTGGTAACGACATGTATGGTTCTCCTCTGAAGTCAATCCCTGTGTAAGAGTATTCCTCCAGAGCCATCACTTGTCGACTCCAGAATAAAAACTCATCGTTGTAGGGTGTTGGCACCCTACCACCCCCTTTCCGCCTCATCACCTCAGTCCACTGTGCCATGGCTGGATCGCGAGGTCCATGCGGAACCAGGGATAATTTTATGGATAGAAATTTGTATTAAAATGTAGAAACTTGGGCTAATATTAATAGTCCTTAATATGCAAAATGTAAAATGTTTGGCGATATTTTTGCAAAAATATTCATATTTCTAAGGATTTTATATAGTTTCTATAAATGTTTGGTGGTTTTTAAGGTAAAAAAAAATTATTCTATGGAATTTGGACGAATCAGTTTTAGAAAAAATGGAAATTGGCGAATTGTTTTTTGGGAAAAACCATGGAAAATTATCCCATTTGTGAAATTTATCCCCTAAAATTATCTATGTGCGGAACAACTAAACTTTAGGGCCCAAGCCTGGAACCCGCTCAAAGAAAAAACTACAAAGGATAGACGTGAACTCAAAGTTCCTCTTTCTACCCAGTTTGCAATCTATCAGCTGGATCTTCATGTTGGTCATCAGTGACGTACACCAGTTGTAAACTGTGGGTCACAAGAACTCCACTGAATAGAACATAAGTGGCCTCAATGCCTGGTGCAAAGATGCCGACCCTGTGATCTATGTCAACACTAGGACAACAATCTTGAGACTCAAATTGTTGATCGCTCTGATTGAGAGTTGGATCCCTACCTTGTTAGTTCCTCCAATGAAATGAGTGGCTATGTAATCCTCTATGTTCATGCCACTCCTATCTCTCTGGGCTTTGAGATTGACCACCTCACCCCGACGCGACAATCCCCTCAAGAAGTAGATGTCCTAAACTTCAATCCTCAATGGTTGTCCATCAAGGTTGAAGGTCTCAATATCCGGATCCCAGTAGTTCACAAGTAGATGAAAGAGTTTCACTGGAGTCCTCATACCTTTGAGAGCCCAAAAATTGTATAGCCCACATATTTTTAAGCCCATTTGGGCCCCTAGATCTCTTTCCACTGCATTCTCTCTTTCTCTCCACTCTAGCACCATCCTGCAAGATTCAAACCATTTTTGAGTTAGCAACCTTATCCACAGACATGTACGCAAGCTACAGTTTACACAGTCGTGTATAGGGCTTCTTATACACTGGCTATTTTGCAAACAATCGAGTATAGGTATGCGTATACGCGACCTGATTATATATAGCCCACATATACCTTATTTTCTTTGTTGCACCCTATATAACTAAAAAAATGAGGCCTAATTACAAATTTTAATCCACTATAAAGAAATAGGTGAGCAATATGAATTACCTAGTCCATACGGTTGTCGATTCCGTTGCTTGTAGCTCCTGCAATCAATAGTTGAAATTCAGAGGCAATTTGGTCCAAAATACACTATTTGGGTAAAAAATACAAATGGTATAGTAAAATTGATTTTTTTTACTATTTATAGAAAATTTTAACCCACTTGACATAGTTTCATACAATATTTTGGCCTAATGGACTAATACGACAGTGGATGGAGTTGGTTTTGGTAGTTTTATCCAGGGATTCTTGTGGTTTTCAGCTCCATGTCACCTGTTCGTAACTTTGGACAGGTATTTTCACCATCCAACATATAGGATAGGTCACCAATCCATTATGCACACTTGCATCATCCTATGACTGCAACTCATATGCCTTAGGTATGAACCCATTTAATAATGACACAAAACCTTCTACCTGTAACTAGAAGTGTCGTTCTTGAATGGTAGAGACTTACCAAATATGGGTACCCTAGTTAGATCCCCTACATCATTCGATGTCGATGCATATATTTTTGTCCATAGGATCGGGAGTCCATTATAGCTAATACATGAATTTATGTTTGAACCTCATTTCTTACTCATAAACATGCTAACCTATACCTAGAGGACTCCCAACGAGTATGATTTAAGATCTTTTCCGACTCTCTCAAAAAGCGAAAAGATTGTCGAGTGAACTTATCTCTTTCACACTCGTAAATTGGATTTGAAAGGACGTCTATTTGGTGTAAGTTTACCCCTTTTTCAAACCAAGTAGACTAAGATTACGAAAAAGGAAATTTTTTTGCATTAAGTTGTAATTGCATCTCATTCTCTTGCTTGCAGTATTGAGCCTATTGCCGGTTCTCACCTTTGCATTATACGCCTTTCACCTCAGCAACTTACATCATCAGCCAAGTAGAGCCTTGTTTATATCCTTTGCAACTTGACACCCTCTACCCAAGAGGAAACATTCCCTTGAGTGTCGATCTCTCGCATGCACCTCCTTGCATTGAGCATAGGTATGTTCCACTACTAGAACTAGTTGCTTATTTGCGACACTCGTTTTCTCCTCTGTATCATAACATTCATTTGACTATGAAAAAACAAAAAAAGATGGGAGGGAAAATAATATTATCTTATATTGGCAGCAGTCATGTTGCCTTTGAGCAGAGCACAAAATTTTTGAGTCCACATGTCATCAAAATTTTGGGTTTAGCATGACCTTAGGAAGTTGAGCTCGTTACCGAGAGCTTACTCCCCCAACTAGTTACTCTTCCAGTCCCTATGGAGAGTTTGATTGATACCTCTTGCATCACAAAGTTTCATCATCGAGTCTATGCATATAGCCACCTTTGTATTTCCTACTCATGGCCATGAACAATTTTTTGGTATATTTTCACATGGATATGTAGTGTAATTCAAATTGGCAACCATGTGTGCAAAGTCAATACAGATTGTAATATTCTCATGAGCAACTAGTTCTTCCAGCTGGGTCTCCATTACTCCACTTTTTGGTATTATATTGTATTTCGGCCATTCTAGATACTCCTTTGACCTCACACATTAGGGGGCATCTGTTATAGAAATATTTTACTCACCTTATGAAAATTTGATAAGAAGGCCTTTTTCCATTTCCCTATGCAGACTTGAAGTCCATTTTTGAAAATCCCAGAGCTAAGAAAAATATTTTTCCACATATACGTGCCCTAACTATTATACAACATGCATATACGCAGGTTGCACCATTACAACCCACGTACATCAAGTTTTGTGCCCAAAATAAAAAAATTGTGTCGGGTTTCCATGTCACGTCACGGGATCCATGATCCTTGACCTTCAATATACTAGAAACGTTTCGACTCGGCCCTTCAGTTCCACTTGAAGGCTATAAATGGGCTATATCCAAGCCATGGAAAAGAAGAGAATAATTCAACTTTGAGAGAAAAGTTACTCTGGATAAATTATTCAATTCATATTGAGTCTGCATCCCTTTGTCATTTTAAGTCTGAACACATTGTTCAACCCCCAAGCTCTTCCCTACTTGATTGAGAACCTCATTGTCTCTCTTATATGAGCTTTCCTTTGGTGGAGGATTGAAGTGGTGGAGGACCAGCTAGAAGGGACTTAGTTTCTCGGTTCCGAACCGTGCCGACACAAAAGTTTGTAATTCATTCACTTATGCTGATTACATTTTAATAGAAATACTCTTTTCTCATCCAATTAATATCTTGCAAATATTTGAATTGTTATTCCATGGGCATATTTTTTATGAATGTTGATGGATTATTCTATTGAATGTGCTAACCTTATATATTATCACCATATGCTTGTGTTTCTTGGTTGTTGAGGACTAGTTGCTGGTGTATTGCTTTGAGTCAATTGCTCAATGGTGGACTTCATCGAACGTCTGGATGAGGTAGGCTCTTTATCTTGTCTCGTTAGCATATTTTCTTATATAACATATCTAAGATTAGAGTTGATTTCTGCAGTCATTTCCATATGTTGTGGTTTACCCCTAGCCATAGAGAGATTTCCCTTGTACCAATTTTATCGCTATTTTTTACATAATTTGGAAAGTGATAAGTCTAGAAACACTTTTTCTTACTTTGTAGATGATCCTATTATCCTCCCCCAGGAAAATTATTGACAATCCTGACCTAATAAATTGGTAGAATCTGCATACTCTCTTCACGCTCCATTGTGTCTTTGGTTTACCAGATAACAAAATATCTTTTTATAGTTAATACATCTACACTCGTCTATTTCTTGAGTCTCTGGTACTGTTTTTGATAATTTCTTTCTTGAATCAATTACTTACGCTTTGTCCATTACGAGGGTGCTATAAATCTGCAACATAATAAATGGCTTATATGCTGACATTAAATTTTTTACATGTTTTAATCCTTTCTTGAGCTACATGACATAGTATGGGACATTTCTCAAGCTCCATGAAACAGTATAGGTCAAGTGGTCGATTCCTTTGCCTTGAAAACCCTAGTTCAATTATTAATAATTTGAAACCCTAGTTTAAGTTTTTTAAATACCGAAGCTTTGTTATTTTGATAATTTGTTATATGTCTTTATCAATTTAATGTTGATTGTGCTATTGTAATGGGTTTTCTTCAGATTGTGGATAATTTTTTTGGTTATTATTTTGTTTAAGTTTATTTTAATGAATTTAACTTCATACTTAGGTTATTTATTTATGTTATTTTTCAGTTAATTAATAAATAATAATATAAATAATATAATAAGATGATAAAGTTAATATTCTTTTAATTATATTTTCAAAATAAATTTGATTAAAATTTAAAATATTATCTTAAAATAAATTTGATTTAAATTCAAAATCTTTATAAAAAATCTAATACATATCCACTTTTTCTTTCCCATCAGTGCCAGCAAGTCTACCCCAAACACAATATCTTTTTGTAATCCTTGTATACAAAGCATCATTAATTATAAGAGATCAAATGCCTTTGCTTTTACCGTTATATATTATCACGGTGTAATTGTTTTCATATGCTTTTATGCTGTAATTGTTTCATGACATTCAATGAAAAATTACAAGTTAGTTCAATGAAAATTTGGAGATTAAACAATCCTATATTTTTATGGTGTAATTATTAACTAGCACAGTCGTTAACTCGCGGTTGGTAAACGCCGAAAGAGTTACGGTTGATAAAAAAATTCTCATTTTAAAATAAAATCCAGCCAGATAATGAAATTTTAACTAAGAGCCAGATAATTAAATTCTAAAGAATTCCAAAAGTTAATCATTTAAACGTGGCAATCATATGATGTTACAGTAATTTCTTAATATGATTAGGTAAATGTTAAAAAGTAAACAGGGTAACAGATGCATTTATAAATGCAAAGAAGTTATCAACAATAAATCTGATCCATTGATTTTGGAGGACGACTAAGAATATACCAACATCTTCAATGCATAACCATCAGATTAGAATTTAAGATTAAAAGATTATTAATTGTGCCCATCTCCAATAGGTATATGCATTTCGACGTAATTATTTTATGGTATAATACAGAAAGTTATAAAATTTTGTTAAGTATTTTTTCCGTTAGGTTTACCAATTAAGTCAAACTAAATCATGGCAATAAGGGAAAAAACAAAATTAACAGATTTAAATCAATATATCACTTTTTAACAAATTCAAATGTTATCTATCACTTTTTAACAAATTCAAATGTTATCTATCTATATGTGTGGGAAGACATTGAGATAAATTGAAGCATTACTAGAGGAATTTGCTATTTTTCTCGAGCGAAAAAGAAATTCACTATGCACAAAGTCAAAGTTTGATCTACATGAAATGAAAGGAAAGATTATGTTGTGTCCCTCACTTTCTGAACCCTCTAGAGCCGTGCGTTGCAAAGCTTCCTTTTTTTTTGCCTTCGCTTCTTTAATACAATTGACATATTCTTTTCTAAGTTGGTATGGGAAGGGTTCCTTGTGAGGAAGCAAGTCAAAATTAAGTCGAAATTCATCTAAACGTCATCAAACAACCATACAACATTTTCTTATTAGTTTATCGTTGGTAATATAAAATTGTTGATGAGATTTTATCGTTGGTTTTTACATCATTTGGAAATCGATAAAGTCTAGAAACATTATTACTGGGTTTACGCCGCTTTAGTACAACCAATTCCCAGAGATTAGTACAACCAATGCACAACAATATGTAAGTTCATTAGGCAAGGTAAAACAAGTGATAGAGGAGGTTATATTTAGTGCTAAAGTTTAAACGTGGGTTCATGAGGTTTTCCGCTATCTTATCTTATCAATCTTTCTTGGTCATGATAATTGTGTATTTCCTTGTTTTACTCGATCCATGTAACTGTTTTGTCAAAATAAGGTTTCAACATTTGATTAATAATAGTTTACCAATGCACCCTACACAAAGTAAGGTTCAATGCCATTTTCAAACTTACCTGGAATTTTTTTCATACTTTCTTGGCAGGGACTAAGTTGTCACACAACACTTGTTAAATATTCATTCATGTCTACCATATGCAAAGGATTGTCTTTAATTAAAGTAGGCATAATTATCTTCAATATACTAATATATACCAATACCACATTAATACATACATAGCTATATTACTAATGAAACCAAGAATAGAAAATGCAAACGACTATTCAAGGGGTTGTTGAGTGACTATTGGTTGGAAACACATAGGCTTGAACAACTGAAGAACCTACAAAGAAAAGAAAGTAAAGAGACAAAAAGATCAATAAAAAAATTGTATGATGTAACATCCCCAATCGTTATGACTACAAGCGAAGCGAAAAGTGTTATTTTTTCTTTTGATGTGGGACAGGAAGGCAACGACGAAAACAATTAAACCACACAATCGGACGACGAACACCATGCACGCGGATCAAGCAACTAGGCGAAACAAGCGAAAATCAAGATAGAAGGAAACAACTACCCACCCGACACAAACACGACAATGCCCATAAGCTAAAGGACAACATCCACAATCTCGACACAACGACCTCGATGACCAGTATCTAGAAACCTTACGGCGTGCAAAACCAAACACATTGAGGCGTTACAGAACCAAGTACCACATCAATTACAATGAACACACACCCACATCGTGAAGCACTAGACTCTGGCAAGGTTATCATTCGTGTCTATCCGTCAGGGCACACAATGATCCGCTCATCAAGAATCAAGCTGTCACAAGGTGATAAGCGTGACAGTAACCCTAGCACAACACAACCTATCTAGACCAATAACTCAAGAACATCCCATGTGCTACGATACCAATTAATTGTCAGAAAACAAGATGACTATAACCAAGCACCCAATCGACAAGTCAATCAAGATGCAAGGGAAATCTGACTACTGTAATCATCATACATCACATTAAAATTACTAGCGCAACAATTTCTATTGCGACCATACATCAATTTGTACACATTAAAAACAATTAGTATTAAAACAAATAGTTCGTTTTCAAAGTCAGTCCTTTAAAACATTAAAGGAGCGAAACATCTTAAATGAATAAGTTGACGATTAAAGGTAAAAAGGATCTAACCCAATAGTGCTCCCTACCAACCTTGACATTAAACATTACAACATATACAACCATAATAGCCTTGCCTATTGTGAAACTTGCCTTATCCAAGCGTATAATGTAAACATGTGATCTTTTGACAAGAATAAAAATAGTCGTGACCCAACTTAATCAAGGATAAAGGTCGCGCTATCCTAAGCGTCGATTAAGAACCTTCCATTTAAAAATGTAAACAGATATGGGCACTGCAATAGTTATGGAATCCTTAACTAGAATTAAATCATATGGAGTAAAGTAACCTACAATCTAACCACACAAATTGTTGTTTAAAATTTATCACTAAAAGAAGGAATGCCTAAACGAGCGCTGCACAGTATCTGATCCTAGATGTACTGGCAGCAAGGAGATAAATATTAATAGATGGAAAAATCGTATCTACCAGCCATATCATTTATTTCAGCAATATTATATTTAATAGGCAACATTGGATAATCAACCACAATGGGTTTGTTGACAGCGAACATAGATACATGTCTGTGAAATTATTGTGTGCCTGTGTTTATGTTTGATAGGTCTACGTTCACCTTATTATAGAGACTTTGGATTTACTACTTTAACTGAGAAAATGATTGTATTTGACTGCGAATCTTACCCACACCTTGGGACAACGATTTCATTGCATTGTTGCTATGCATGACCGCAGTTACCCATCGATTGATAGCGAATGTATACTCGACATTCTTGTAGGCGAATGACTGTTTGGTGTTATCACTGTTGTGGCTGATTGCGTTTTCATCCAGTAGTTGTTTAGACAATGAATTTACCATACAAGGATTTTACTTTACATAGAGATTTTATTAAAACAACGAATGTATCTATTTCTTTTGTCAGCCCCTTTATAATTAGATGACAATGACTTAACTAATAAATAACAAGTTTTATTAATGGGTAGCATTTTGAGATGTATTCTTTGAACCGATTTTATTATTGTACGAACAATATGTATATCAATGATTGTATAGACAGTGATATAATCAACAGTGGTTATATAGATAATGATTACATGACGACGATTATGTAGACAACGAGTATATAAGCTACAGTGGCTATATAGACAACGATATACAATGGTTATATAGACAACGACCATATACATATGAATCCGATTATATAGACAACAATTATAGACAGTGGTTACATGTATGACAGTGATTTTATATAGACGGCTAGACAACCTTTTATTAACAGACGACGATGATATTGTCAGACTAAATTGGAATTCATCTAAGTGAGTTGGATGGATCTGCAAATAGGTCATTAAATGAAACTTTAACGCTATTGATTTTTCATTTAATAATATTTATCTCCTTGCTACCACTACGTCTAGGATCAAATACTGTGAAACGCTCGTTTAGGCATTCCTCCTTTTAGTGATAAAGTTTAAACAACAATTTGTGTGGTCAGATTATAGGTTACTTTACCCCTTATGATTTAATTCTAGTTAAGGATTCCATAACTATTCCAATACCCATATATGTTTACAGTTTTCAATGGAAGGTTCTTAATCGATGCTTAGGATAGCGCGACCTTTATCCTTGATTAAGTTGGGACACGACTGTTTGTATTCTTGTCGAAAGATCACATGTTTACATTGTACGCTTGGATAAGGAAAGTTGCACAATAGGCAAGGCTATTATGGTTGTAGATGTTGTAATGTTTAATGTCAAGGTTGGTAGGGAGCACGGTTGGGTTAGATAATTTTTACCTTTAATCATCAACTTATTCATTTAAGATGTTTCACTCCTTTAATTTTTTAAAGGACTGACTTTGAAAACGAACTATTTGTTTTAATAGTAATTGTTTTTAATGTGTAAAAATTGATGTATGGTCGCAACAAAAATTGTTGCGCCAGTAATTTTAATATGATGTATAATGATTAAAGTAGTCAGATTTCCCTTGCATCTTGATTGACTTGTCGATTGGGTGCTTGGTTATAGTCATCTCGCTTTCTGACAATTAATTGGTATTGTAGTGCGTGGGATGTTCTTGGGTTATTGGTCTAGATAGGTTTTGTTGCACTAGGGTTATTGTCACGCCTATCGCCTTGTGACAGAATGATTCTTGATCAGGAGATTATTGTGCGCCCTAACGAATAGACATGAATGATAACCTAGCCAGAGTTTGGTGCTTCCCGATGTGCGCGTGTGTTCATTGTAATTGATGTGGTACTTGGTTCTGTAACGCCTCAATGCGTTTGGTTTTGTGTGCCATAAGGTTTCTAGCTACTGGTCATCGAGGCCGTTGTGTCGGGATTGTGGATGTTGTCCTTTAGCTTATGGGCATTTTTTTGTTTGTGTCGGGCGGGTAGCCGTTTCCTTTTGTCTTGATTTTCGCTTGTTTCACCTAGTTGCTTGATTCACGTGCGTGGTGTTCGTCATCCCGTTGTGTGGTTTAACTGTTGTCGTCATTGCCTTCCTATTGAGTATTAACCTAGCATTAATTAAAACTTTAACGTGTCCATGCGGTGATCTTGATTAGAGGACGCCACAAAGGTTCACAACATGGTGCCTTGGAAGGAGGTGCGACCCCTCCAGTAGTGCCCGCGCCCTCATAGTCTAACCCCAATGGAAGGAACAATTCCTTGGGATGGATTTGAATGTTGTAAGGGATGTTGATGGTATGACAAGGTCCTTCCAGAGATTGTCAGAGGCCTTGACTCACCATATGTACTGAGATGAGTTCGGGGCACCTGTACCCCTAAGGGTCCACAATGCGCCCAGCTAGTACCTTTAGTATTCACTGCGAACTCAAGAAGGTCAAATTACTGAGTTCTCTGGTGCCCCAGACGTTGCCACCGCCAAGGCATGGTTGGAGAATATGGAAACGTGCTTGCACTTCGCGACTATACCTCCAACATGAAGGCCCGTGTGGAGGTCTTTCAACTGAAAAGGGGAGCTCTCTTCTATGGTGGAAGACGCTCCTATCACTTCTGAACTTGATCGTCGAGGGCACGTCTTGGGAATCGTTCGAGGAACAGTTCCAAGAGAGGTATATTTTTGAGGAATTCGTTGAGCATCAAATAAACGAGTTCAACGCATTGTGACAGGGCGACCGTACGGTTCCCTAGTACGAGGCCCGTTTTGGAGCCGTTTTGGTATTCTTCGCACCAAATTATAGAAAACTTAAGGTCAACAAGTTTGTTTTGGTGTTAGCGTTAGGATTCAGCTTCTACTTTGGTTACCAGAATTACTGAACCAAAGAATGTATGTTGGAATGTGGGGAGCCACATTTCCAGTGCAACTGCCCAGTGAAGAGGACTAGAGCATATGGATCAGCTGGACCCACTATCGTGGGATATTTGGGCAAGGCCCATCGGATTCATGCAACAGTGAATAACCGCTAGGTAGAGCACCAATTGACTATGCTCAAGACGTCAGGTATCGTTGCTGACCAGACCCTTATCATTTGATATATCCAGGTGCTACCAAAGGTTACGGGTTGTAAACTTAACCTGAGAGAGTTTTGTCTCTAGGTCCAACCTATGACGTCCTGATTGGTATGGACTGGTTGGAATCGTATGAGGTGATACTCAACTATAAGACAAAACGGTTGAGCTTGGTCGATGATGAGGAACAGAGACACGTGATTGTAGGTCGGAACCAAGGAGTCTCCCTGAGGTTTATATATTCCTTAAAGTTACGAAAGAGCATGCACAAGGGATGTAAGCTTTATGCAATCCTTGCGTTGTACGAGAAGGGAGTAGCGGAAGTTCTAGAATACCTTCCTGTGGTGAGAGATTTTGCAAACCTCTTCTTGAAGGAGTTACTTGGGATGCCACCGGAGAGGGAATTGGAATTTACCATAGACCTAAAACTAAGGACTGAAACAAAAGCGAGAATGCCTTATCGTATGTCAACCCCAGAGTTACAGGAGTTGAGCATGCAACTGAAGGATTTGCTGGACCTGGGACTTATACATCCAAGTGTTTCACTGTGGGGTGGACCTGTTATTTTCATATGAAATAAGGATGGGTTGTGGAGACTCTGCATTGACTACTGTCAATTGAACAAGGCAACGATCAAGAATCCACATCTGTTTCCAAGGATTGATGATCTGTGTGATCAAATGAAGGGTGCGTGGGTGTTTTAAAATATTGATTTGAGATCAGGGTATCACCAGTTATGGATCAAGGAGGATGACGTCCCTAAGAAGGATTTTAAGACAAGGTTTGGACATTACGAGTTTATTTTTTTACCGTTGGGACTGATGAACACCCCAGGGGTATTTATGAGTTTGATGAACGGGGTGTTCTGTGAATACCTAGACAAGTTCATCCAAGTATTCATTGATGATATTTTGATTTACTCTCGGACGATGGAGGAGCATGAAGAGCACTTGCGCTTGGTACTACAGTGTCTGCGAGAGAACAAATTGTGTGGGAAATTGTCTAAATGCTTGTTTTATCGATCGAAGATTCACTACTTAGGGCATGTCATTCTGATGAAGGTGTCATTGTGGATCCATCAAAGGTTGAGGCTATTCTAGAATGGCCTGCACCGACGAATGTCATTGAAGTGCGTAGCTTCAAGGGTTTAACAAGATAATATCGACGGTTCGTCGAGGATTTTTGAAGATAGCAAATCCAATTACGGAATTGTAGAAGAAGCACAAGAAGTTTGTTGGACTGAGAAATGCGAGGAAGCCTTTCGGAGGCTCAAAGAGTTGTTGACAACAACCCCGATACTAAAGGTCCCTAACATGGACGTGAACTCCTTGGTATGCACTGACACATCCAAGGAAGGCTTAGGCGGAGTCTTGATGCAAGATGGTCGAG
>JASDQU010306010.1:159871-170192 GCA_032191745.1 Picea mariana | reverse complement strand
GTGTTGGCAGCCATATTAATCTCTATCTTTTGTTTACAAGCTGCCCACACAGGGTTTTTAAACCCTCATTACTCGTCGCAACTTTTCTCAGTAAACGACACCATTATCCTTTGCTTTTTGCGTACCTGCTTTTCTTTTTCGTTTTCATGACTGCAAGCGTGAAAAACCACAGTTGGAATTCATGTTGATTACGTCAAAGGGTTAATGTTCATTTGGTTTATCATGAACCTAATTGTTTACCTGGTTATAACTCCTTGGCCTCAAACACACCACTAGTTACATATGTATCAAAACACCACCTATTTATGCATTTGACTATGGTTAATATGGTTTTGATTTATAAAATCTTTGATGCAATGGTTTATTCGACATATTGATTTTTGGGTCAAATCGTGGATATGCAATGCTTCATTTGACATTTTGATCGAATTTTTTTGGATATGCAGTGTTATGATTTGTATGTACCATTACACTAAGGTGCCGTTCCAAGTACAACCTGATATGATGTTCTTGCATGGCCTCGATCTACACCACTATCCTCACATGCATAGCATTAATGCTCCTCCCTAGCATTTCGAGCTGCCTTTGCATTGTGTTGGGGAAGCTCCGAGCAAATGGTTTTGTTTCTATCCTGTCAAATCCTATCGCCAAATACCCTGTTGATTTTGTGTTATTAGCCATGGCTCCTGTAGTGAGACTTGAACCCAATGGTGTCTAGACTTTGTTTTTGTTTGATAATGCCCAAGAATACTTAGAGAGGAATGGTTGGTGGGTCTTTGTTGAGAATTTCGAGAGTTTTAACATGTCAGTTGCTCAACAATTCGCGCTAATGTTCGATGGTTGCAGAGCCAAAATTGGAGACGTCCAGCTTGAGTTAAATGAAGATTTCATTAGCTCAGCCACTGTTCTGCAAGCCGTGGTACAAAAATGGTTTAAAAACTCAAAGGTTGACGAAGTTCCCTGGTCACTGTTGTTTACCTCAAGGAATATTAACAACTGTGACAAAGGTATGCCCATTACAGATCTAAAACCTAGATGGCACGATTTGTTGGCTATTGTCAAGCAGTTCGTTACCTGTAAGGGTAGATATGGTTTGGTTTTCTTATACCTCTTGTGGTTGCTCATGAGTTTTATCGATTTTCCCTTAAACATGCCATATTTTATCCTTCGGAGTTTATACAAAATGGAAAAGCGTTTTAAAAGGGAGAAATCCGACTCCTGCCTGTTCCACCACTGTTTGATTAAAATTATTATGGTTCATTAGTTGAAGTTAAATGGCGATTGTTGGGATGCCTTCTTGTTAAGGAATGGTTTTGCTAGTACTGAAATAGGACAAGTTGACAAGTCCGTTGTTACAGAAACCCTCGTCGAGCCTGTCATTCCCCCTCTTTCACTCTTTCCCTCTGTTAAACCCTCGACCTACCCGGACACTACCCAACTTGACACCCTGCCTGATTCATATCCAAAAGATGGTGGTAAGCCTGTTAAAAAGTCCGCAAAGAAAAAGTGTAAAGGTAACAGTGATATCAATTACAAGGGTAAAAGTGCCACGCATTGGGTTTCACGATGTGCCTGTAATAAACCTAAAGAAAACATAGAGCAAAAACCAATTCTGTTAAGTGAAGATTCCGATTCCAAAATTGAACGGTTTCTAACTGAAGAGTATCCATATTCACATGGACTTTGCTTAGTTAAGCCCTATGACTATGTGACAAACCTCCCACTGTGTCTTAGAAACAACCCCGACTTCCCTGGGATCAAACTCGACAGAGAACCTACAAGTCAAATGAAAAGTTCCTCACCTGTTAATACACAGTCTTTCAACCACAATGCAACGAATGTCAGTCATGGCTTGAGCGGTATTACAGAGACGTCCCTTTGCTACAATCTCGGATCAAGTCCTTGGAGGACCGAGTTAATGTGCTAACAAAAGAAAATGACAAATTGCAAAATGTAGCTCAAGCTAATGATAAAAGACAAAAAACTACAGGCTCTATTGTTTTTAAGAATGTGGAAGCGACCACTACCATTGTGAATTCGAAAATTGCTTGATTAAAACAAATCCCTGAATCTGAGGTATTATATTTTAAAAATAATGTTAAGATGATTTTTTTTTTGTTTTGAATTAGAATACAAGATTTGTTTTCTCAAATTGCATCTATTCTGTTTTGATTGATTTGGTAAAACACGATTCTGGTTATAATAATAACTAGCTACAGAATCATGAGATTCTGTAGCTAGTTACTAAAATTCGAATTCTTTGATTTTACAACTAAAATGAAATCTAAAATCGTGTATTCTTGTGCATTTACAGGTACATACAATTTATAAAGGAGATTGAATCACTAGTGACATCTCTGAACATGCTATTTCTTTATATGGTTTTAGAATAGGCTGTTAGTTTTGGATAACAATGGGAATTTGGGAGATTGTATTCCCCACATTTTTGGAACAAATTTGATGATTTCCACAGGAAATGTTTTGATCCTGTGGCCTTTATAAATGTATTGTTTTGTAAACTAAGACCCATCCTTGCCTGGGAGCAGAAACTATGGATTTGTGATTGACAGACTTGAATGAAAGTGGATATTTGCACAACTTTAGCTTCGATATATCATATTTTTGTTCAAGTTTTGCTCATTTTGATTTGTAATCAAATTGTGACTACTTTAGATATCATGATTTATTATAGGTTGATGTGATGGGATTTATATAGTGTCCATGTTTTATGTCTCTCATTTTATATACAACAATTAATCTGTTCATGTTTGATGATTAGAAGGTTCATCTTCTTTATTCAATGAGTAGTTATATGCAAATTTTCATAGTCAGATTTATCTTAATATGATCATTTGTCAAATTATAAATTGTTGTTGATACATATCTTACTTGTTCTGTCATTAGCATTCAAAGCGTTACTTCTTCACGTTCATGAGAAGCATTGGTAAGATCTGGTGCGGGTTGGCCTCATCAAACAACAAATGTAGATGTTATGCACAAAACACATAGGAGACGCGATTATAGGTTACTTTGCTAGTTGCATTTTATTAGTTTAATTAATATAAGAATTTCCTATAGTCTAGATACATTGTATTGATTGTTATTTCTATTTCTTAACTAGATACCTTCCATTTCATTTCTTGTTTATAAAAGTTATAAAAAAAATAAAAAACATTGAACGATAGCCTCACTGTTAATTCATATATGATTTTCGCAGATTTCAATCAAAATTTGCATTTTGTGAATACTGTACATATAATAAAGATATAAATATATTGATACACTGTACATTTAATAAGTAGAACTACTATTCTATTAGTTAGTAAAATGTGAATATATTTTAGACTGTATATAGTTTTCAGCAGCTGTTTTTCATTTAGTTAGTTTATTTATTTTTTTCTTTTTTTACTTTTGTAGGACTTAGATCGGCTAACGGAGCCGCTAAACCCATCAAAGTGGATTAATCCAAACGGCTTGGGTTATTTAGACAACCCCAGACCAGATTCACTCTTCCAGTTGACGAGCGGTCAATTTCGCCCATTAACAGGTAGACAACAATGAATTTGTCTTTTTCATCAGCAAAATCTATGTCCATAGCTCTTTGAATTGTTTCCCTTGCATTCATAAGCCCAAAATACATCTTGGCATACACGAATGTTCCCCATGGTGTGGTAAATGTCATCTTTTCCTGATCGTCATGGTGCACCATAATCTGATTGTATCCAGAGAAGCCATCTAACATTGGCATTTTCTGAGAACCCACCACCTTCTATAAAATATGATCCATCTTAGGCAGTGGGTAATTTTCCTTTAGAGATACTTTGTTCAGATTCCTGAAATCCACACACAACCTAATTTCTCCACTCTTTTTTTTTACTGGCACTAGATTCACCACCCATTTGGAAAATCTCAGGGACATTATGATTTTGGATTCAAATAGTTTCTTTACTTCTTTATCTATCAAAGGTAACAACAAATGTTTCATCCTTCTCGATTTCTATTTGAATGGTTTGTGATCTTCCTTTATTGGGATAACATGCTAGATTATACTAGTATCATAGACTTTCAGCTCCTCATAGCTCCCAACAAAAACATCAGGGAATTCTTTCATTAATTTGACATACCTTTCCTTCACTTCAGGGCTGAGTGTTCCAAACAACTTAATGATCTTTGGATCTTCTAGAGTCCCAATATTGGAATCTTCCACATCCCCTTCATTTACTGTAATCTTTGGACTTTTGGCCACATCATTATTATCAAAGAGTTTCTCCAATGGGACCAGACCCTTGGGAATGATGTTTCTCTTTAGCTGAACAATATCTCTGCCTACAATATAATTTTTGAAGTAACCATCTGTGGTGAAAGCAGTTACATCTACTTCTTCATCACATTATCCATCATCAATGTTCAAATTCTCAAATTCATTCTCCATCTTGAGGAAGCTTTCTATCTATTTGTCATCTTCAAAAACTTGCTAGTGCTTCATATTATCCGGTACTGCTGGCCTATACTTGACCTCAACCTTGTAACTTTTGTCAGGGAAAATTGAAAATTTTAAAACCGTTGTTGAAGCAACCAAGGCATCAACAACCTGATTCTGTTCTCTTGGAATTACTGAAAGATTACATTCTGGAAATTTCTCAAGGAGGTATAGTACCGGATTCCTATAAGCCCCTAGTCTAGGATGTTTTTCTTGGTATATTCCTTTGATTTGATTTATAATTAGCTCAGAGTCTCCATGTACAAAAATTCTTTTGGCACCCAATTCTTTAAAAAATTTTAACCCCAATATTAATGCTTCATATTCTGCCATGTTATTTGTGCACTCAAAAACAAGTTTATAACACAATTTTGAATCTCCTTTGGGGTGATTTATCCAAACTCCAACCCCTACTCCCTCTCTGTAGGAAGCCCCATCAAAACTCATCTTCCATATCTGATCTTCTGCTTGATCCTCCTGCTCTGAATATTCCTCAATCTGTTGATCAGATCTCTCTTTATTAGCCATGTAAATTTATGGTTCTTTCTCTTCGCAACATAGGTCATTGAAGAAAATAGAAGATCCCAACTCAGTTTCCATGGAGTAGATGGGGTGATTACTTGGCTGTGACTTATTTCTTACCATGTATTTTAGAAAAACTTCTCTATACAATCTTTTGTCCTTACCAAAGACATGGGTGGTGGCATATGACATGTCCATCTGGAGGGTTCCCTTTAATTTCGTAGGCCAAGACCTTGACAACAACATGCCAAACTTGGGAGGGATGTCAGCAACCACTACATCCATAACCATATTCTTTGTTGTGATTTGTGCCAAATATACCACCAAATATTTAATAAGACCTAGGCACTTCACCTTCCTGGAATCAAAAGAAAATAGGTCTTTGTAAGGCCTTGTAATGTCCAGACCTAGTTGGTCCATGACCACTTTGGGAATTAGGTTATGAGATTCTCCCGAGTCCAACATGGCATTGTGTAGAGTCATGTCATGAATTTTCAAGCTGACATAAAAAGGGGAACTTCTTCATTATCACTACTTTCTTCTACTCTTGGCCCAAATAAGATGGCTCAGTGATCATGTTGTATGTTCAAGGTATCAAAGGTTTGTTCCATATTAAGCATCTTGATGATCTGATTTCTGTACTCGCTATTCTTGATTAATTCATTAAATGGTACAGAAATTTTGATTTTGGCCATCTAACTTTTAAAATTAAATGAGGATGAGGTCTTCTCTACCTCTTTGGTGACCACTTCTCTCCTCACTTCTAATATTTTCTTTTGAGTCTCTTCTTTCTTCTTTCCTTTGTCGACAGTACCCTTTGAAGTAGAATCCTTTGCAACAGAGTCTTCTGGAGCTGAATCCTTTGCAGTTGAATATTTTTTGGGTTGACATGAAGAAGGCATGTTACTATGACCTTCTTTGGTGAGGTTTCCCTTTGGAGGATTTCCCTTTGAAGGATTTCCCTTTGGGAGGTTTTCAGGCACTCTCTGATTTTGAAGGTTGTATTGTCTTTGGAATTGCATGATGGCATCTTGCAATCCTACTTGGAAATCATCCCTTTATACTGATAACCTCTCCTCCTCATCTTGCAAAAACATTTCACTCACGTCCATGAACTGGTCATGTTATTCTTTGGTCAAAAACACCTTTGTTTCTTTATCATCACAACAATTCATGTTGTCTTCAAAATATCCCTCATAATTATCATTCACATAATTATTTTGGAAAGGAGGCCTTATTTGTTGATCTCCCTGATTTCCTTGATTCCCTTGATTCGCCTGATTTCCCCGATTCCCTTGATTTCTCTGATCTGCTTGATTTTCCTGATTCCCTTGATTTCTTTGTTCTCTTTGTCTAATTTGTGGGATTGTTGGTCTCCTCAGATTTCTGGGTGGGGTGTTGAAACATATATATTTTTCTAAACTTTAGACTAAAATAAGTTTCATTTTTGTTTAAATAAAAAACAAGAACAAGAATGCACTGGACACCACCATCGAACGAAGCTTTCTGATTAATCCAATGGTCTAAAATCTTTTTAAATATTGGAGCCGCCCTTTGTTTAAAAATTCAAAACACTAAGACAACATCCAAAGTATCAGGTTTCATGGTTTCACGATATAAGTAGTTGGACATACAAGGAACTCCAAAATCTCGATATGCAAAGTCGCGAAAGTTAGTTTAAAAATTAAACCAACTTAATTAAAATGATTAAGAATTTTTAATGGTAATTAAAAATTATCATAAATCTGCATTTCGGAAGTCACGAAATCCTTATTTAATTGCGATTAATTAAAAAAAGGGTTAAACATGCTTAATATAATTTTAACCAGTCACATTTTGGGGAATCGAGGAATTATCACTCATCACGCCCAAAAAACCTCGAAGAATGAAGTCCTTAAAACATTATGTTCTTAAGCATGTTTAATTTAACCTTTAACCAAAAAATTAATGATATAAATTGTTTTTTCGCACATTCGCGTTTTGGGATGTTTCAATGTTGTCACATCCAAAACTCCCGGTCGTGAATCGCTAAAATTTGGTAATATTTATTATGGATCAAGAGAAATATTATAGTGTAAAGTGCGTATCTCCAGTTTTACTAACCTCATTAAAACAAATAAATTCATCGTCCGTAGAAGAACGCTCGAATTAAGGAAGACTGAGGGTGAATAAAATCTTTTATTTCAAATTTCATTCTCACTTTCAACAAAGTAGTAAGTTTTACTCAAGAAAAGTTTATTCCTTCTCCTCTATAACAGGTATTCGCTTTTTATCACAGGCATCATGGAACCCAGGAAAATGTTGAAGAAGAGTGATGAGGCCGGTGAAGGGTCAAATCTGAACTCATAAGTTCTATCTGATACCACACCACATGTTGTAGATTCAATCAGGTCCTGGATGTAGATTTTTGAAATCTTAGAGCGCAAAGTCATAAATTTCCCAGATGATTATGGAGACAAAAAGACTGATAATCTCAGAACAAAACTCAAAGTTATACCAGAGTCTGAACTTCATAAAATAGCTACACGACCAAAGCTCATGCGATACAATGACATGATAAGCTCGGCTCTGAAGAACACCGATGTGCAGACCAGGAGCATCATAAATCATAAAAAGATCGTTATCGGTTCTTTCAGGCCATAACACATTCAAGTAATGTACAAGCTATCCCCTGTTTCTACATATATTTATAATGCTACATTCGTAGTAGAATTTCAACAAAAGGAATGTGCAGAATTTGACCGAACCTACCCAGATATAGTTAAAACATGGTGGGGAATTCAAACAAAATTTAGAGCTGATTCTCATGGTGTTTATGCCACCACATAAATAAATGAATATATGGTCTATATATCCATGATGTTATGTAGACTATTTGGAAGGAAAATCCCTACTAATTTCTCGATGGAATGGGTATCAATCATCCATGAGGTAGCCGAGGAATTCACTTTCGATTGGGATAAGATTCTGTCAGATAACCTAACCAAAGCGATTGTTGAGTATCAAATGCCAAAGTCAAAAGGCCAACCTGCAACTTTTTACATGTCTGCGTATGTCATGGATTCCATCTGTTACATAACTCCATTTCCATTGATGAGTTGGAACTGGAACCCAACCTGCACATAACCTATCCATTTTCATCATTCTAAATTATGGGAAGAAAAGGTAAAAGATTTATTTTATGAAATCTATCATGATGTAGTGATTCCTATGCATCAAAAATCATATGGTTATCCACACCCTCAGATTTCAGAGAAAATTATGGAAAACCTTAAAATAGTTGTAGATTGGTTTATTGAAGATAATTTCTCTTATATTAGAGTTTTCAGATGCTCAATTCTGCCTCATTTTCTCCCAAAGTTTCTACCTGACAGACTGGTGTGTAGAGAAGTGGCTTACCAAATGATGACAGGAGGCATCGACAAAGAGTTAAAAGTAGTTCAAAAGAAATTCTGGTCAACTTTTCCTCTACAGGTTGGAATGTTTTCACTGCTAAATTTTGGCCATTCCAAGGTAGAAGCTGCAACATTAGACGATGTTAAACTGGTGGATTTCGAGTTCATAAGGCATGATCCATATCAAATTATGGGAAATCACCTAGCTCAATGCAATATGAAAACATATGAGCATGAAGACTCTCTCTGTGATGACATATTCAAAGGAATTAGAATTTATGAGGAGGTACTAGACAAAGTCCAAGCTTTACCCCCTAACCTACAGGCCAACTTCTTCACTTTCCAAAAACACAGACGCAGTGGGTTGCCCAAGATATTATAGGGAGAATCGATAATCACTCCTCTAGAACAAGGAATTATACCTCCATGTTTTGAACCAAATTCCTTTGGTAAACATATTACTGAGGAAACCCCAAAGAATCCCGAAGTGTCTTCACAAGGATTAGAAACTTCATAGGTAGAACATCCAGAGTCTGAAACAGAGTTTAAATTCTAGACACTTCTAAAATAGAATCAAATGATACTCCCTTTATCATCAACTACTCTTGCTGATACCTCCAAAACAACAGAAGGAATGCAATTCATAGAGTTAGGCAGTCCTATTACAACATTAAACCCTTTATAGTCAAGTTTTGGGACTCCCAATATCGAATTTATATACGTAAGCAATCTTACCCTGATCTCTATTGAAGAGATAGCTTCCTCCAACTTCTTTTTCAGTAAGAAGAGGAAAGTTGTGGTGAAACAAGAAATGCACCCAAAAGAAGGTACAATAGTAAAAAAAAATAGAGTATTATTATTTGGGAAAAATTTGGAAGATGAAGATTTTTCTACAGAGGTGGTAGGCTCTCTGGGAGCTTTTGCAACGACCAACATATTATCTATTGATAATTTGAAAGAAAGGTTGAGGCATAGGAATCAGATGATAAGTCAGCTGCAAGATCAAATAAGGAATACAAAGAATAATATAAAAAACGAGGTTAGCAAAGGACTCTAATAGGCTAGAGCCAAAGACAGACAAGAAATTCAATAACTTAAATCTGATCTTGAAGAGATACATAAGACTGCTAAAGAAATTCAAGGGAAGGTCATTTAGCAAGAAGAGTTAGTAAGGAAGCTACAATTTAAATTAAGTTTTATTGAAAGCAAGGTTGTAAATATAACAGTGTTTTAAGCCCAGGCACTGGAAGTGCATCAGAAGCTAGAAGCAGCACAACAAAGCTAGTTTTCTAAGGTAGGGATCATCCAAGATTATTTTCAGGAGATGTACCAATCATTAGGTAATATTGGTTTCAGATAAAAAGAGGCTACTACGGCCCGAACCAACTTTCAAAAAGTAGTTGTATCTTCGGCTAGAGAAGAGGTACCAATAACTCCCAGATTGATTGTTGTAGAACAAATCAGGGGTGATATAATACTAAAGACATAGGAGGCCAATATAACTGAGAGTAAAAGAATGGGCAAAGAAATAAAGGAGGATTGTGAAGAGGCTTTTGATTTTCTAGATAAAAAATCACTAGGCATTGGAAAGGACGATTGTTCTAGAGTACTAGGACAAATCAATTTTATAAAGCATCAACTGGACATCAAAGAAATCTTAAATGAAGCTCATATTGAAATTTCATAGTTGAAACAGGTTGATGTTGCTCAAATGGATAGATGGATGGTAAATCCAAATTTACAGCTGTAGTCAATAAATTTTGAAGATAAAAGGATTGAAGACAGGTTGCCAAAATTACAGAGAAAGCCGTATCTTTTTTAGGAAAAGGATGTGAGAGAGACTTCAAGAATACTAGTACAATTTCTAAGCAGGTGCATCGAGGGTCTCGAGCCAGATGAAGGAAGTACTTCATTGATTATTTGA
>JASDQU010306010.1:141718-159851 GCA_032191745.1 Picea mariana | reverse complement strand
TTTGAAGATAAAAGGATTGAAGACAGGTTGCCAAAATTACAGAGAAAGCCGTATCTTTTTTAGGAAAAGGATGTGAGAGAGACTTCAAGAATACTAGTACAATTTCTAAGCAGGTGCATCGAGGGTCTCGAGCCAGATGAAGGAAGTACTTCAAATAATCAATGAAGTAACACATGCATGCATGTTCTGTTGGTATGACTGAGAGATAGAAAGTAACCGAGTGAAATAGTTCAAGATTTTGTGACTGTTAGTATCTAGGAGTAAGAAGAATTCCAACCGTCTAGGGTTGGTAACCTTTTTTATAAATATAATTTCAAAAGACTTAAAGAGGGCCTTTTCCTGGTCAATTGTAATAGAGAGATCTCTCCTTTTCGAGAATTAATACAAATGCAGACCAAAGACTCCATATTTCATCAATAATGAGTTATGCATTCTTCTCTTCTTTAGTGTTCCAACATCTTCATTCATATGTCTTTGATGAATGCTTAATCAAAACTTAGTACAACATCTACTGTGGTTATATGTTTCATTTAGTTATCTAATTGTTTACAGATTTTCCTCTGTGTTTTGTATTAGCAAATACAAGACCTGTGAGTTAGTTAGATTGTTACATTTTATGCTTCATTAAAGGTTTCTCATCTATTTTCTTCTTCTGTAACAGAGTAAGATTATTCTATGATTGATGCCTCACTTTGTTTAGCATCTTTATGTTTTTCTCTCATCACATTCATTATTTTCAGATTTGACTTAGACATGGAAAATGACCTCTGAACTTCTATATCATTAATTCAATTTTAGGAACTTTCCTCATATAATTGAAAATAGAAGAAGAAAACATAAAAATCAACCGACCTTTTAACTTTCCTTTCTCCATGACTATACCTGTTGCAAGAAAACCTAATATTGAGCCCAGTCTCATAGACCATACCAACATTGCATTAAAATTGTTTAATACCATCTTAGAGACTGCTAACACCCAGGTTGAACTTGAATGTTCATGGGCAGTGATTGAACAGGACATAAGCATCCAGAAACATCGGAAAGCTAGGCAAAGAAAACTTAGAAATCATCCATAGCTTCTTTCCCTAAAGAATTGATTTTCTTTTCATATTAAAAACTCTCTTTATTTTTCAAATGCCTTGAGATTATACTTTGAAGCCTTAAGTATAAACTCAGGGACAACATATTCTTGGCACCGTTGTTGGGGATCGTAGAAACAAAGTTATTTTCCCTGGGAAGAACGAAAATGGTAATTTTCTTTCTTTGATAGTGAACAAATATTGAATACATTATAAGGCTATTTTTATCTTTCACTTGGCGACTCCACGATTAATAAACTAGCATTTAAGTGAAAAAATACTAGAAATAATATAGACGATAAGCATACCTCGCCTACATCTGATCCTGAAAAACTTTTGAAAACAAGAAGATACCTTAAACATACTGCTTCATGAACGAGTAAGATTTATCAACCCAAATACACACAGTCAAATACTAAGGGTCTTCTCGAATGGTTATATTCACAAGAAGATTCCACCCAACCCATTTTCGGAGAAACATCCATTGATGGAATCGATACCCTAGAACCTGAGTTGGTGTTACCCAAGTTTAAAGCTGAGACTTTTCCAACTGTCTCCTTTACATTTAGAGGTAAAATATATATCTCACTTCCCGCCTCGAATGGAATTTCGTCAGTCCCCAAAGTTCATTTTCAAAACTCTCAAAATTCTGAAGAATATACTTTATAACTTGATTCAACTCCTATTGGTTCTCCTGAGTATACATGCTGCGAATCCGAAGAAACCAGTCCTCTTTTTCTAGTTCACTTTTTTTCTAATTTCCTATCCTCCAATGGTCAATTCCCCGAAACCGTTCTGCTCCATCAAGACACAACCAAAATCTCACCACACATATTTAAAAGCTTTCTCTATAATCTCCAAGTTTCACCTTCTAAATTATCAATGGTTGTAGTCAAAGGATGTGGTGTTGGTGGTGGTGTTGGAGGAGGAGGAGGTGGTCAAGTACCACCTCCACCCCATAAAAGCGTTTCCAAAGTAGTTTCTAGGTATGTTCCTTTGGTCCTCCTAGTCCCTCTCCATGATTTACCTAAAAATTATATGAAAAACCTACTGAAATTCACATGAGAAGGGGATTTAACCGCGACTGAACACATTAATTTCTTTGATCAATTTGCTGACATCCTAGGTCTTGAACATGAGGATGTTTATTCAAGACTCCTAGTTCAAAATTTCGAAGGACAGGTGAGAGCCTGGTTCCGAGGACTACCGGAAGGATCCATAGGATCATATGATGAGTTGAAAAATGATTTCATCAGACAATGGGGAGAAAGGAAAGATCATCTTTATTATCTAACCGAGTTTGGAGTGTTGAGAAAGAAAAATTCAGAATCAGTTCTTGAATTTACTCAAAGATTTACTAAACTATATAATAAGATTCCAGCCGAGGTTAAACTTTCCCAACCTGCAGCGTGTTAGCACTCTATAAATGTTTTCTGGCTAAATAAACAAATGACAGAGGTAACTATTTCAATCAACTTTAGAGCTGGGCACTAGCCTGCTCAACTCAGAGACGACTCTCTCATGTCACTGGGTATTTCTTTGATAATCAGGTGGCTAGATTCGGTTTGTTTTGGGAGGTTTTTAATAAAATGATTGGAGGAATGAAGATGAAATTTGGGATATGGAGTCTAGAATAAATAATACATTATCAAACCTAGGGACTATTAAGAGGAAAAGGATAAATCAAGCAATGAGTTTGAGTTTATATCTGAAAAATTTGCATGACATCAAAGGAAAAGGGACACATGACTGCATCAGAGCAATATATGGATTAATTCTGAATTAGTTCATAAGAGATAAACATATTCTAAATTGCTAAATCAAGAGCATCAAATGATGAATTATGGGCCTTTAATTCTCCAATTAGACAAAAGAAAAATATATATGGAATAAAGGATCATAGGAAAAACATACTATGAAAGGAAAGCAGGACCCATATCATAGCCAGTTAGAATATGTTCATAAACGATCCAAAATCTGCTTTTGCATTTATATGTTCATTCTAGCCCCAAAAATTTACAAAGGTCTTCTTGCACATAGGGAAGGCTCCTCTTTTCTCCATCCATTCTATATCCTTGAGATAATATATATATAGAGAAGGTTTCTTCATGGAATACAAAACGTTTAGACCTCTCATCGTTCTAATATTAGAGATCAATTACACAGGAGAAATGATTTATAATAACCGTTACCCTATTTTAGAGGGACCGTTAGGAGCAAGTTCATCGTATCTAGGCGCCATTTGTCCAAAACTTGCTAGGATGTACTCATCTCCACCTGAGAGTTTATTTTATCTTAGATATATCCTCCTTTAGAGTATCCAACCAGGTTTGTTGATTCTCTCCAACACTTTCAGTTGTTTCATCTATGGTTTCTTTCTTCTGTCGTTTGCTCTGTTTCTTTTTTACAGCTCGCCTATTGATGACTAGATTCCTCATAATGGGATTTACCCTGAATTCCAATCCCGAGTCTATAGCAGGTTATGTGTGGAATTTAGTCGCTAATATACGTGTAATTACCCTTTCCTTCTTACTCGTAGGTAAATCTTCCATGTTTCTCAAATAACCAGTTTCATTGGATATAGATTTGTCCATGTATCCCAATTTCGTGGACACTGAAATGTTCCCACAGAAATCAGAGAGTTGATCAAATTTGGAGACTACTTCATTTATGGATGAGATGATGTCTCCATACTTTAGAATCGGTAGTTATAGAGTTCCAATCATGAATCCATGACATATTCTCTTACAGGTATGTTGGTTCACCATGCTTGGCAAATCCATTTCAAATTATTATCTTTTGAGTTCATTATATGGCGGTGTTTACCTGAGATCATACAGTTGTGTAGTACCGAAAGAATGAAACAAGGTGATTCTGACAAACCGCCACCCACCCCTTGATTGTTTGATTTGACATATCGAAACATGTGACATTGGGGCTTTGGAAAAAGTGGTTTCAGGAAAACCGCCTTTCGCTTCGATGTATCTCTGGAGGCATCACGTGTCCATTTTAAAAACCATAATGGTTTTCCCTAGTCCACCCTTATATGATTAAGTCTTGTGCAAGTTCACTGCTCAATACAGCCACTAGCCGTTGATCTAGGATGATAGAAAATCAATGGTTTGTCGATTTATGCCTTTGTGCATCTGCTATATTTGTTCATATGCCACCAGATATGTCCTGGCCTCTAAATCATCAATTCTCCAAGCTATCAGGCTCCTGCGACGATGTAACTCTTGCTAAATTCCCAAGACTCAGATCTTGTTTGAAAATTGTTATGGTGATAACATAGGCTCCAACTGGGGATGCTATCCTCCCTGTGAGGTAGCAAAGAAATTGTAGACCTGGTGCCTAATCCATTGGGCTGATCCCAAAACATGTGCATATACCCTACTCCTACCATATCACTAGTGTCTACTGAAGTCCAAACTCTGCATGTTGTTCTCAACTGGGTACTGAACACTGAATCTACTACTAAAACTGACCTTACACAATAATCGAAATATAAACTGAAGAATGATTGTATGGAAAGCTTATTCTTACATTCCTACCTACCCTAAAAATTCTGAAATGAACACTCAATCAAGTGATGCTAAAGTGCCAATGCAACCAGTCAAGCAATTAGCTTCCTAATTTTTCTCCACTTACATATTTCTTAAGAAGGCAGAAAAATGTAGAAGATGGTAGTTGAAAACAAAATTTGAATTCAAAATCTGAGTTTATGAATGAAACAAACTCCTCCTTCACTGATGACTGTAATAGGATGGCCACCGGATCTTGAAAACCATGAAAAATCATTTTTTCTTAGCGCACAAAAAAAAAATGCAAGACTCTTTCATAAGTGTTTGTTGTTCTTGCTTTATTTATTCTGTCTTGAGAACATTTTTAAATGAAATGGAAGCAATGGGTTTGTCTACTTCTCCATGCATCTCAAGAAAAACATTCATACATTCTTCAAATATGACAGCCATATTATGTGCATCAAGGCTATCCTTTTCTTCATCAAACAATTCTAATTTGGTTTCATTAAACTTCTGGAAATCTATTTGAGGGCTGCCATATTGACTTTCAAATGAACTAATAGAAACAAGTTCTTGCTCATAATATTCTTGCAAATGAAAAAAAATGACATCATGAATTAATTCACAGTCTAGAGTCCTCATGGATGTATTTTCAAAAAACTTGCCTGTGTCTATGTTGTTAAGAAATTGGACTAGTACATCATTCTCAAGGGAAGAAAAGCAATCTTGAAATACCTTGCTTTGTCGAACATCCGCATTAGTTTTGGGAGAAAGGAAAAGACCTTTGATAAACATTTCTTGATCAATTTCTTCTTTAATTTGATGACTAAGCAAAGATTGGAATTCTGAATCGAAATACCCTTCCAAGTAATGATCATGCAATGCATGTGAGTGTAGTTGGTGTTATTTAATGATGATAACCTTTTCACGTAAAATAGTGCTAGTGTGAATATAGTCAAAAGTCCTTATTTTTTCTGAAATTTCATGATTTTATCCTAACCATTCAAAGGAAGAAAAGAATAAGGGGAGAGAGCTTTTATCTGTAAGCCTGCTTCTTTCTTCGTCTTCAACTTCATGCTTGGATTTTTTTTGATTTGAAATGCTATTTTGTTTCAACAGTTTGAATGAGGAAAAACACAATGGCAAGGTTTTGTTACCTGATTTGAAACCTTCTTCATTTTTTTTAGTATCATCATAGGTACATTTTTCCATCTCTTTGGGTTTTTGGACATGCTCACTTTCTGCTTTGTCTTTGACCAACAACTGTATTTCTGAATTCACAAGGTTTTCCTCAAAACAAAGAATAGGATCATCAAACGTCTAAGAAAAGAGTTCCAATATCTTGTCAATCCATTTTGTTGTTTTGGTGTGACTTTGCATCAACACAAATTCGTTTGCCTCAAAAATAATATGAGAATTCTTTTTCAACAATTTGAATGTAGGAAAGCACAAGGATAGAGAATCCTCTTCAGCTGATCTGATATTTTTCTCCTCACTGTACTGCTGAAAAAGAAAGTCTTTAATATCACGATCATCTTCACACTTGTCATATACAGGAAAATTACTGACATATGCAAGGTCATCTAATAAGAACAAACTTGGAACATCATCCTGCTCTTTGACAAACTGATTTGTACACTCATCATCTTGATTATCTATAAATGAATACATGAAATAATCAGCCCCTTGCTTATCATGGGATGGATCAGAAACTAAATCAACACCTTCTCCTTAAACAAGTGGGACATAATTTTTTTCAACATACTTGGTATTGGGAATTTCAAGAGGGCCTATGACATGGTCGACTGTATTCTCAAGGCTCCAATCGACCATTTTTTGTTCATATTCTCTTTTATTTTCTTTAGCATCTAACTCCTCATTTTGGATCTGTTTACATGCTTGGATGTTGTGCTAAATATCTTGAGCATCATCAAACATTTTTTTTAAGGACTTAGGTCTTCTTTCCATCAGGAGAAAAGACAAGTCTGGATGAAGAGTAGTTTCATAATGTAGCATGGCAACAACTTCAGTGGGTTGAATCCCTTTGCAAAAATTATAATAGACACTAGAAAACCTCCTACTGAATATAGAAATAGTTTCATTGCTCTGCTTTTTTAAGGCATAGAACTCTATAAGTTGTAGATCTGACGATTTCTTCCTACCCCAAAACTTTAAAAAGAGATCCTTCAATTTTTCCCATGAGCTAATTGTCTCTGGCTGCAGATGTTTAAACCAGTCTTTGGTGTCTCCTTTCAAGGATTGAGAGAAGGCCCTCATACAAACATCATCATGGTCGATCTAAAACAACTCTATAAAATGCTAAAACTCTTGGATGTGCTTTTCAGTTGAGATGGTATCGGGTTCCCCATCAAACATAGGAAGATACTCATAGTATTTTGGAGGAAAGTCATGAAGGATGAGGGGTATATTTAAGGGTATGTATCTATGCTGAATATTGGAGGGTGTTGGGTCAAGTACATGAGATGAAATATCAACCCTGATTTCATGAGACTTATCAACTTGGTTGTGGTCATTACATGGGCCAGATGGGAATTTTTTATTAACATCAGTGATACAGTGAGGATATGCATGCACAACTTTAAGAGGAGGGTATATGATTGCAATACCTTCATGATCATCATTAGAATGCAGTAGGTAAAAAAAAAATTGTTTGGCATGTTCAAGGAAAAAGCAGAGGCAAATTATAACAAACGATAAAATGCCTTGGAAAAAATCCAATTTTAAGTACTTGTTTTCTTCCATAATGTATTTTCATACCTTTATCAAGGGATATGATTTTCCAGTGGAGTCGCCAATGATGTTTTGGAAGCTAGATTTTGCATTAAGAGTGGAGTCGCCAGTGAAAATTGAAATTTATGGATTCTTCTACCAGTGGAATCACCTTCAAACTAATTTTTGAGTGGAGTCGCCAGAGCAGGAATACAGCCAATATGTGCCTAAGTGTCTACTTCTCTTAGACCTTAGAACTCAACCATGTCGTTCTTTCCCAGGGAACATTTTTCAATTTCATCCTCGACAAGGATGTCAGAATGTTAGCACTCTGTAAATTTTGTCCGGCTAAATAGACAAATGACATAGGTAACTATTTTAACCAGCTTTAGAGCCAGGCACTAGCCTGCTCAACTCAGAGAGGGCTCTCTTGTGTCACTGGGTATTTATTTGATAATCAGGTGGCTAGATTCAGTTTGTTTTGGGGGGGGGTTTAATAAAATGATTGGAGGAATGAAGATGACATTTGGGCTATGGAGTCTAGAATAAACAATACATTGTCAAACTTGGGGACTATTAAGAGGAAAAGGCTAAATCATGCAACGAGTCTGAGTTTATATCTGATAAATTTGCATGTCATAAGAGAAAAAGGGACACATGACTCCATCAGAGCATTATATGAATGGATTCTGAATTAGTTTAGAAGAGATAAACATATTCTAAATTGGTAAACCAAGAGAATCAAATGATGAATTTTGGGCCTTTAATTCTCCAATTTAGACAGAAGAAAAATATATATGGAATAAAGGATCACAGGAAACACATACTATGAAAGGAAAACAAGACCCATATCATTGTCAGTTAGAATATGTTCATAAACAGTCCAAAATCTGCTTCTGCATTTATATGTTCATTCTAGCCCCAAATATTTACAAAGGTCTTCCTGCAAAGAGGGAAGACTCCGCTTTTCTCCATCCATTATATATCCTTGAGATAATATATATAGAGAGAAGGTTTATTCATGGAATACAAAAAGTTCAGACTTCTCATCATTCTAAGATTATAGATCAGTTACACAGGAGAAATGATTTATAATAATCGTTACCCTATTTTAGAGGGACCATTAGGAACAGGTTCATTGTATCTAGGCACCATTTGTCCAAAAATTGTTGGGATGTACTCGTCTCCACATGAGAGTTTATTTTAGCTTAGATATCTCCTCCTTTAGAGTATCCAACTAGGTCGGTTGATTCTCTCCAACACTTTTAGCCGTTTCAGCTATGGTTTCTTTCTTCTGTCATTTGCTCCGTTTCTTTTTTATAGCTTGCCTATTGATGACTAGATCCCTCATAATGGGATTTAACCTGACTTCCAATCCTGAGTCTATAGTATGTTCTATGTGGAATTTAGTCACTAATATACGTGCAATTACCCTTTCCTTCTTACTCATAGGTAAATCTGCCATGTTGCCTGAATAACTAGTTTCACTGGATATAGCTTTGTCCATGTATCCCAATTTTGTGGACACCGAAATGTTCCCACAGAAATTAGAGAGTCTAGAAAATTTGGAGACTACGTCGTTTATGGATGAGATGATGTCTCCATACTTGAGAATCAATAGTTATAGAGATCCAACCATGAATCAATGATAGATTCTCTTACAGGTACGTTGGTTCACCATGCTTGGCCAATCCATTTCAAATGATTATCTTTCGAGTTCATTATATGGCGGTGTTTACCTGACATCATACGGTTGTGAAGTACCGAACGAGTAAAATAGGGTGATTCTGACCAACCGTCGCCCACCTCTCGACTATTTGATTTGACATATTGGAACATGTGGCATCGAGGCTTTGGCGAAAGTGGTTTCAGGCAAACCGCCTTTCACTCCGATGTATCTCTGGAGGCGCTACGCGTCCATTTTAAAAACCATAATGGTTGTCCCCAGTCTGCCCTTAGATGATTAATTCCTCTGCAAGCTCACCGCTCGATATGGCCACTAGCCGTTGATCTGGGCTGATTAAAAATCAATGGTCTGTCAAGTTATGCCTTTGTGCATCCGCTATATTTGTTCATACACTGCCAGATATATCCTGGCCTCTAAATCATCAATTCTCCAAGCTATCAGGCTCCCACGATGATGTAGCTCTTGCTAAATTCTGGAGACTCAGATCTTGTCTGAAAATCGTTATGGTGATAACACAACGAAAGTAACTTTTGTTGGAGATTTTGATCCAGATTTTGCTCTATTATTAAGAGAAAGGATATCTATTGATCTCACTAAAATGCAGGATGACACTGTAGAAATTGAATCGAACATGATGGCATCAGGAAAGTCAAAATCTAAATTTGAAATGGGAAATAAAGAAACTAGGTGATTTAGGGAACAAGCAAGACCCTCCGGAGTTGGAACATGCTTGGAAGATAAGATGGATGACATGGCTAAAATAATCAAATAATTATTGAATAAAATATAGAGAATGGAATTGGACCAATCAAAGAATGATCAGTTCCCTAGAAAGGATTTTAGAAGGAATCCTAACCCTCAAATACAAAAAAGACAATTTAAGAATGAACAACAAAGATTCAAGTCCCCTTTAAGAATGAAAATTTTATAAGAGGAGAAGACATGCAAAATTTTGAGGAGTTCGAGGAAGATATCAATAATCTTGGTGATGATTGTCAGGAACTTTATTTGATGAGACAAGATTATGAAAAATATATAAACACAAAAGGTTAGTCTAATAACGATGAGAGTATGAATATTAGAAATGATTCTTCTTATCAAGGAATCACTAATAATATAATGGCCGAGCTCCAACATAAATACAATCTAAGGCCTAGAAACAAGAATATCACGACCACCCCACCGAAGAAAATTCTGTCGAGAGGGGAAACAGATGAGGCAACTTCAAAAGCTGTTGAAAAACAAACTATTAAAACCAAGGCCGATGACAAAACCAAGGCTGCTGACACACAGTATACCAAGACAAAGGCAACAGAAACACTAGTTGTTAGTACAAGAACAACGGAAATTCCCATAGTACAAACAAAAGAAATGGAAACAAAAGTAACACAAATTAGTAAATCAGTAAAGGAGATAGACATCCAACCCAGAGAAGTTGATAAGACAACGAAAAATTTCAATCTAGAAAATGAAATTAACAAAATCAAAATCCCTGTACCTCTGGTTGAACTAGTAAAAAATCCCATATACATAAAACAAATTGCTAAAGTGATTAATTTTTCAGATAATGAAAGTCAGGCTGACGTTATAAATCTAGAAGATGATAAGCCTAATATAATTTTTGGTCCACATTTTGAAGGTTCTAGAGATACTGTTGCTCCTTTCTATATTATGCTAACTGTGCATGATCAGCTGTTCCATAATTGCATGTTGGATTTTGGAGCTTCTTATAATGTGATGCCCAAAGGTATTATGGATAGTCTTGGTCTCGAAATCACTCGACCATATGGAAATTTCTATTCTTTTGATTCAAGAAGGTTAAATGTGTGGGCATGATAAAATATTTAGTCGTTAACCTTGAACGGATTCCTATAAAAAGTGTTTTGATGGATGTGGTTGTTGATGATATACCTCCGAAGCATGGCATGTTGTTATCTAGGTCTTGGGGCACCAAACTTAGAGGATCCCTCCAACTCGACATGACATACCCCACAATCTCGATCTTCGGTGGACAGTTCACTCACTTGTACAGAGAAACAAGGTTGGCATTTAGAGTAAGTGATCCATTGAACCCAAATAACTACCCTGTTTATATTGCAGATCAGGATTTAGGAAATTGTATTTTATCCATTGATGATTATTTAGATGTATGTATAGAATAAAATTGTACAAAAAAATACGAAAAGACAAGTAAAGATGTATATATTTTTGGAGTTTGGAATATGTATTTTGATGGTGCTTCATCTTGCGAAGGAGTAGGAGCTGGAGTGTTGTTTGTGGCACACGATGATGAGTTTATTATCCCTTTTTCTTACAGGTTACAGTGGGACATAGATTGCACTAACAATGTATGTGAATACGAAGCCTTAATCTTAGGATTAGAAGTCGCCAGGAAATTAAAGATTAAGAACTTAGAAGTCTATGGTGATGTTGAACTAATCATAAAACAAATTAATCATCAGTACCAGGCTAAGCACCCAAGGTTGAGATATTATAGGAATTGTGCCTGGGATCTAATCGAGAATTTTTTCTCATCAGTTAATGTTCATTATGTCCCTATAAATAAAAATCAACGAGTAGATTCATTAGCTAAAGAAACATCAATGTTTGTGCCTCCTACAATTTTCAAACTTAAATACCATATAGAGATGAGACATAAAACTTCCATACCGAATAATATTTAACATTGGCAGGTTTTTGAGGATGATGAAAAAATCAGGAAATTTTTAGAAGTGGTGGATGAATTTTCCAAAACACATATTGACCAAGAAAATCAGAATGATCCTGCTTGGATTCTGTAGAAAGGGGAAGATCTTCAAGAATTTCAGAATAAGATTACCAATCATCGTATGCTTATTTTGAAAAATAATCAGATCCCCAAAGGTCTGATCCCCTTAGAGAGGTTATTTAATCATGATGAAATTCTTTTGAAGTCCACTTTACAGCCTCATCCAGAAGAAGTTGAAGATTTTGATATAGGCACCAAAGAAAATCCTAGGTTGGTAAAATTATCTAAGTACCTTCCTCCTAAAATAAAAAGTAAATATGTTGAGTTTCTTAGACAGTATAAAGATGTTTTTTCTTGGTCCTATGATGAATTAAGAACTTATGACACCACTATAATGGAACATTAAATTCCTCTGAAGAAAGGTATCAAACCATTCAGGTAGAAGCTCAGACAGATTAATCCTATATTGCTTCATGTGATAGAGAAAGAGGTAAAGAAACTTCTAGATGCCAAGATCATTGTCCCACTCAGATACTCTAAATGGGTGGCTAATTTAGTTCCAGTAAGAAAGAAAAATGGTGAAATTGGACTGTGTGTAGACTTCAAAAATTTAAACAGATCATCACTCAAGGACAATTATCCATTGCCTAAAATGGATCACGTTTTAGAGAAAGTAGTTGGAGCAAATAAAATGTCCATGATTGACATCTTTTCGAGCTACAATCAAAATGCAGTACATCAAGATGATAAAGAGAAAATTGCCTTCACTACCCCTTAGGGTACCTTTATTTATGATAAAATGCCTTTCAATTTAATGAATGCAGAAGAAGCTTTCCAACGAGCTATGGACATCACCTTTGTCGGTGAAAGAGATAAGTTTGTTGTTATTTATCTTGCTGATTTAATTGTCTTTTCTAAATCTGATGCAGAACATCTAGTACACCTCAAGCAAACTTTCGAAAAATGTCGCAAATTTGGTTTGTCTCTGAATCCCAAGAAATCTCATTTTCAATGCAAGAAGGTAAAATCTTGGGCCATATAGTGTCTAGGGATGGAATTAAAATTGACCTGAAAAGGATTGAGCCAATAGATACTATTAATATTCCTAGGAATAGAAAAGAAATTCGGTCATTTTTAGGAAAAATAATTTTTTTGAGAAGATTCATTCTGAATTTCACTGAAATTGTAAAATTGATTACAGATATACTTAAGAAGGACATTGAGGTAAAGTGGACAAGCGAGGACAAAGCGTCATTCGAACGTATTAATAAATTCATAGGTGAAGCACCAGTGCTAGCAAGTCCTGATTATTTGAAATAATTTTTGATTTTTTCATTCACTTCCAAGCATACTATTGCAGTCGTATTGTTACAGAAGAATGATGAGGGTTTTGAGAAGACAATTGCATTCTATAGTAAAAGTATCAGAGATGTCGAACTAAAATATGACATATTGGAAAAGAAATCTTACGCGATGGTGAAATCTCTCAAAACTTTCAGAACCTATGTGCCACATTCAAAGATTATCGCTTATGTACCCACCAGTTCTGTCAAAGATATATTGGGTCAACCCGATAACGATGGAAGGAGGGGCAGATGGTTAGCCAAAATTAAGGAATTTGACCTAGAAGTTAAACTTGTTAGCACTAGGAATCACCTTCAGATTGCATGGAAGGTAAGCCCAGTACCCATTAGGTTATATATGAATGTAAGAGTGTTTTAAAGGGTCAAATGTAAAGAGACTCGAAATGATAATGTTCCAACTCAGAAAATAGGGCTAGCATGCACCAGCAGTCAAGGTCTTGGCTAAATTCAATCAGTAATTTGGGATTAAGTATGAATAGAGGGAAGACTTGAATAAGAGGAATGTAGGGGCTACTGCAAACATCATGTCTACAAAAGCCTAAGGAAGAAAGTTTCTTAACACAAGATCTTCTTGAACTCAAAAACTAAGGAATCTAAATAAACATCATGATAATATAATGATCAAACATCCACCATACCATCACCACAATAATTCATGTGAATCATTCAAAGCATGAACATTTAGCATCAGAAGAAAATAAGTTGAAAGAGAAGATGATTTCTATTAGCCAAAATGTCTTAAGTCCAGTACATAGCTAGATCACAATCACTTCATCAAAATATTACAGTCTAAGGGAGCCTTTCTCAACCATCCGAACCTGCCAAAGCAATTGATATATCTATTTATAACAAAAGGGAGGCAACAACTAGAGGTACAAGTTGGCCTCCTTCCCTTGAAAATATCTAAACATTTATTTGATCTAACAACTTATCTAACAACCTATGCTATAAAGCAGGAAAATGTTGGTGACTAATCCAACCAAGCTTCAAACTGATTTGATTCTCTTTTGTTGCGCAGCTCCTGTTTTTCCATGTGTCTTGTAGGAGCATGTGGTTATCCTCATGATGCTAGTAGTTGTTTCTACAATATTCTCCATCACCATCTATCCAAAACTATGTTAGCATAGCCCTCCTGAATCCCTGATGTCTGTTGATAGCCTCTTTAGGTAGTAATCTGAGTAGTGTATTTCACAATTAGGAAAGTATAAAAGGTAGCGCATTTAGGTAGTGCCACTGTGATGCGTATGTGTGCCAATCTTTGTTCTCTGTGAAATATTAGGTAGCACCTTTACGTAGTGCCACTGTGTTGTGCCTGTGTGCCAACCTTTGTTCTCTATGAAATATTAGGTAGCGCCTTTACGTAGTGACACTGTGATGCGCCCGTGTACAGGTTTATTCTCTACCATATATTAGGTAGCACCTGTAGGTAGCGCCACTTACATTGCATCTATGTACAGGTTTAGGTAGAACTGTCAAAAAACGCAGCGCCTCCAATATTGAGCATGTGTAGAGAAAATAGTGGCCTTGCATAATGTCAAAACCATTATATTTAGGTGACTTGGTAGTACTGTAGGTAGTGCACTTTACCACTGAGGGAGTTAGCACTTCAAAAAAGCTCAAAAATTTGATAGTTAAATGCTTAGAAGCATGTATAGATGGCAAAGGTAATATTTGAAAAGAAGTTTACCCTCTCAAAAAGGAAACATCCTAAATAATGGGGCTCACCTTTCATAAATTATTTTGTTACCTAGACACTTAACCTCACACTCTTTCTAGTAGAAGGAGGTTCTTCATTTGGCACAACAGGCTTCTGCTTCTTAACAATGACTGTATTTTTTAGTGGGGCTATGCTCTCCTTGACTGCTGATGTCTCTTTCTCAATTGCAGCTTCAACCAATACTTGCAAGTTTCTTCCTCATCTTGAAAATGCTGCAACTCTGCCTTGAGTTTCCTATTATGAGATTGAAAACCTCTATTCTTCCTATAAAGGTTCTAGAGCTTCCCATGAAGGGGCTGGGCCTTTCGTGTTGCAAACCTTACTAAGTCAAGGGTATGGATGTAGCCATCCATGAGTTCTTTCATTTTCACCCTATCAGACATGACCTATATTTTCAAATGAGACACCTCTTTTTTTGCATCCCTAAGTTGTCTGATAAGTCTTTTGAAGGTTTGACTGTCAGGAGGAGCAGTGACTTGCACAATATCAATAGGTTTTTTCTTAGTATCCTCTTCCACCTGCATGGGAAGTGCCTTATCTACCTCATCAGGTTTCTTGGTGTCTTTTCTTTTACCCTTCTTCCTCTGCATAGGGGTTTCTTCTTTTCTTTCCACATGATTTTCAGTGCCTTTACTCTTCTTCCTTTGCACATGGATTTCTGGTATGGACTGTTCTTCAACAACTTCCCTAGAAATTGATGACCTTGTGTAAGGTCTTTTACCCTTGATTTTGACTATTGGAGGAGAAGAGGGGAAGAGTATCTTCTTCCCTATCTTGGATGTATCTTTGGTAGAAGAAGGAACCTCTTCTAACCCTAGTGGAGGAGGTGGTGAAAAATATCTTTGTGGGGAAGAACAAGCTTCCTCCTCAGCTCCTGTGACCTGCTTGCTGACCTCTAAAACCTGAACAAGGGGCTCTTCCCTTTCTCTTCCTACTGGTCCCTGCTTTAATAACACGGGTGGGTGATAAAGGAATTGCATTCTGTGATTGAGGAATTGATGCTAGATCCAAATTGAAATGAGAAGTAACAACAAAATTCTCCCATGAAATCTCTTTCTTACCCAATTCCTCAGAGAAGAGCATTCTGATCAATCCAGAGTGGAAAAGGATAGAATCCACATCCTTAGATTTGGATTGAATCCTATTTGACATCTTACCTATGCTCCTCAACAAGTAATAGGGAATATTCATCTCAACTTTACCAGTAAAATGTAGTAAAAGCCTTATGTGGTACTGGTACAATGTGTTAAATCTCCCTTCAAATGTAAAATATCTCTAGATGATCTTCAAAATTCTATCAAACTGTTCAATCAATTGACCCCTTGGCACACCTTTAGTTAAATCATTGTCTTGATGTTTAGGTTTAAAGAGATCTTTAGCATAGGCTGAAATCAAAGCCATGTCTTTGAACCACTTTTCACCTATAATGGGGATTCTTGTTGTAGCTGAGATAGAGGCTTCAGTCACCTCAAATTCCAAATCCCCAACCTTGGTTCTCCTGCCATCAAAGTGTGATGCAAACTATTTTGTTACCTCTGGATGGCCTCTCTACATATTCTGGCAGAAAGAGAGGCATCCTACTCTTTGAAAGACCTCCCTTGCCATGGGCTCTATATCAAAAATATGCATGTCCACAGGTTCTGTCCTAAACACCTTGCCACCTTTGTGTGTCTTCATCGATTGAGGATTCTCCATGGCTTAGAATGAGAGATTTTAAAGGCTTATGGGATACTAATAACTAGGAAGACTTTAAATCGGGCTTCAAATGTACAAGGCTAACCCTCTTAAACAGACTGGTGCTGGTAAGACAAGTTTTGACTGTGGGAATGACACCCTTAGATTTGTATAGGCACTGAAGGTTTAAACAATGAGAGGGTACTCCTGTAATTTGTCTTTTGAAACTAGGAAAACAAGCTTGACTCGAATAATAAAGGAAGTAGGGGAGACACAATATGGTTAAGAAACGCCTTTGTGTAGCATGATGTGTATGCAGAGGATAAACTGTAAGCTCAATGGCTATGGCAGATGGGTGTTACATACTTTAGCGTATAGGTGTGAAGTTCATAGGTTTGAAATGAGAGTAAAAGAGAAAAGAGTGCGAGGAAAAGTCTCTCACAATTTGCAAGCCTGATAATCCAAACTTTGAGTGCTAATTCTCTATGAAAATTAATGTGCAAAGGAGGTAATGCGGGATACGTGTGGAGTAAACACCTGTTTGAATCTTCGACAAAATCTCAGGGTGAAGTCACGAACTTTCCGGCCTCCGAATATACCACAACATCAGATCTGGTTATACTGCTGTCACCTATTCAGAAATTGTGAATTTGTGTAGCACAACACTATTGAGTTTTTCAAAATTAGAAACCATTATCAGGGCTCGTAAATGCAATATCTTAAAGGCATCCTTTAACTGATTTTTGGAACTAAAAACAAGGAACATGGCATTAGTTGTGGTAATCATAATTCGTGGTGGAAATCATGATGAACGAGTAAGGCACTACAGAACTTCCCGATGAGTGAGCAACACTCTTGTTTGAAAAATGATTGGACAGGTAAGCAAGGACAACAAGGCATGCTCATAAGGTCATGAGTGAGGGGAATGCTGTGTCTCATTAGTCTAGTCATGGGAGGGGAGGGATCGATCCTAATGACACATCGTGAAGAGGTACAAAACTTTAAGTCATGAACTAACAAGGGTTTAAGTCCAAAAAATCAATTTGAGGATCAAACATGAGCTATGAATCAAAAGTTTATTTATCTAAGGGGACCTAACAAACATAACTTTAAAGGGATGAAAATTAAAAAATTAAAATCTAAGGCTTAAAAAGGGATTAAAACAAACTAAAAGACCCAAGGCAATTTAGTGTGATAACAAAACCGACCAAACTTATTAAAGGTAAGGGCTTGTCTAAATTGTTGGTTGAATCAAATCTAAAAGCACTCGGAATAAATCATATGCAGGAGTACGAAGGATTTTTAGAGATAGAGAAACTTGATGTTACTGTGCCCGCAATTGATATTTTAGAAAAATTCTCTTCTTTAGATTGGTACAATGACATTGTTCCTTATCTACTGACCCTTCAGTGCCCCAATGACCTAACCCCATCTAAATCTAGGACATTGAAGTTACATGCTGTAAAATATTGTATTGTAGATGGTCAATTATATTGGAAAGATCCCATGGGTTTCTTACTGAGATGTTTAGTAGAATCCAAAATAGAAAAAGTTATAAATGAATTCCATGAAGGAGTGTGTGGAGGACATCATGCTTGGAGAGAAACGACTTATAAAATCCTAAGAGTCAGAT
>JASDQU010306010.1:111304-123120 GCA_032191745.1 Picea mariana | reverse complement strand
ACGTGTCATGTTTAAGCGTAAAGATCTACCTTTAAATAAAAGGAACCCGCTCTGATACCAGTTGTTGAAATTACTAAGACAACTGAGAGGGGGGGTGAATCAGTTGTTACTGTGCTTAAACAATCTATGACTATTCAAATAATTTTTTTAATCTCTTTCAAGTGACCATCAATATTATACAAGATATGAACAACATAATAATGAACATCAGTCAAACATAAGATATACATAGAGACAGATTTTCACGAGAAAACCCAGAAAGGGAGAAAACCTCTTCTTCTTTGAATGATAGGAAGTCTTTTAAGTTTCGTACATCATCTATCTTTGAGCACCAACTCAATGTGAGGCTACTGCCTCTGTTTTACAAGCTCAAATTTGTTGAGAGCACCAACTCTTTGGTTTCTCTAGAAACCACTAGAAGAAAGCACCAAATCCCTAAGTGTTCTGAAACCGACTGGATGGAAGCACCTACTTCCACTTATACAAGCACCAACTTGCATACAGAAAACTATGTGTTTTCCCGAGCACCACCCTACAACCCTGTTTTTCTATCCACAACTAGATGGAAGATACAACTTCCAATATTCAAGCACCAACTTGAATATCAGAGGACCAAATTCCTCCCTAGAACCACCCAACTTCCCTGATTATAAAAATGAATGAATAACCATCAGTACAGATATATCAATTCTTACCACTTCTCCTCTGTTCTGCAATTCTTCTCTACTTCATTAGACTGTTGCTCTGTTCATATTCTGTTTATCATTTCTGAGTTTGATCTCACACTGTGCATTCTGCAATTTTCCTTTCTCCCAGTTTACTTCATCTTTCAGTCAGAATAGATAACCCTACACAGGCACTGCATGTCCTCTTTTATCCACACCAACCTCTTCAGTTACACCTCGAATCTACTTGGGCAAAACGCCTCAGCAATTGAATTTCCAACCGTTCAAGAATCATGATTCAGTTTAGCTAACTGAATCATAACTGAATAGTTAATCATGAGGTGGAACAGTAGCCCTTCGATCATATTCTCAATTCACCATCACCATTGGATTACATCTCCAGGATCTCACATTTATCCCATGTGCCCACTGGCTGTGACCACAATTTAATCAGAAATTGATTTCACATTTCGCATTTTTGATATCTTATGGTGAGGCTTCTCAACTTTCCATGTCACGATCTTCGAAAATAGGGATTAACAATTAGTACCTTCCCTTTTTGTGACCACCAACTACACCAACAGGCGCTATGCAATTTTGTGTTTCGTGAATTTTGTTGTGAGTCACTCTGACTCTTCCAACTCCCGATCATGAANCATGTTTCATGATTTCAAACGATAGAGCTCCTCCTTCCTTTGACTTTCCAATCAGCGAAAATCTGACCTCTCTCCATATGTAGTCTGCATCCAATGATCAGGATTTTTTATCACGATTTTTCATATCGCAAGTTTGACGGGTTAGAGCACCTCCTCCTTTTGGATTTACCGATCTACGAAACTCTGAAACAGAGCCTTTATCGTGCCATGATCTTTCGCCACGTGTCCTTCTTGGATCAACGTTCCTCCTGATTTCGGGACTTTGTAAGCCCACTTCATATTGTACTTAAATATCATGCTCCTTCTTCTGGATCCGATGATGGCCGGTCTTCATGCTCAAATCTGACACCTGAGATCTATTCTCCTCTTCTGTGCACTCCTCCTATCTTAATTCAGATCTGACGACCATTGGGAATTCGGGATGGGTGATCCAATGATCACTATTTCTCCTCCTCATGAGCTTACACTTCTGATCTTTCCATGCCATCATCGCTGCACTGTTGGTCTTGCCACTTTCTCTTGTTCTTCATCGTCGAGATGAGCTTGCCATCAATGACAAACAAATACTCTTCCTTTTGTCCGTAATAAATATGCCACACCCAGGTCTATGACCCTTGTCAATTCATGACTCCGGCGTTCGAATGTTTCCCAATATTGCAGAATCAAAAGTCCCGAAGTCCCAAAGCCAAAGTAGCTTCACTCCTTTCGGGCTTAGCGATGGGTTTCCAACCCTAGGTCATATGGGATCATAATTGGATTCTGGGATGCACTCGGCTCTTAGTCGAGACCTTATTAAGTCCATGGATATGATCCCTCAGTCATATGGGTGGAAAGTATGGAGGAAACTCCCTTCTCCCACAGAGTTGAACTTGACATTCCCACTAAGTAAACTCAAAGGATCGACGAGACTTAGACGTTTCAGTTAATCCTACCCCGAATCTCTTGCGGATTCACATTCTATAAATCTCTAGTAATTAAACTAAGGTAAATCAAAGAACATGTAAATATAGTATTTTACAGAAGCAAAAGAGAATTTCTAATAACTATTCAAATACTGCAAGACTTAACCATAAACACATACATTCAATCATTGCATCCAATATATTACACAGAGTATGAAAATACTTATCAAAACTAGAAAATGTGAAGCGATTGTTGAAAGGGGTGTCTGTTTCCACCCAACCATAGGCACAACCACTCCTGATGGATTTACCACTGGCCAACCCTGAGCTAGACCATGATTCTCCGAGAGAGATTCTTTCTCCTTGCTCCACGACAGTCAGGGACAGAGGTTACTCTCCTCCTCCCACAAGAAATTGGCAATTTATTTTTTGTACTCCAAGCAAGGAGGTTTGTACAAGCATTTCCTCATTCACTCATCATCCTCCTTTATCAACTTGTAGTGAAACCCTTCCCATGGATTTTTACAACCAAAATGAGATTGCTTCTCAACTCCAGAGTCGAAAACATGCTCTCTTCCCCTTCTGGAGATTGTTTTCTCTACTCTACTTCTTTCCAATCTGTCTATGTACCTTGAATTACTTCCTTTATTTCCTTCCTCAGCAAGTTTGCCTGTGTCTAAATCCCCAACTTGTGGTCAGGCCTGGAAGCCTTACAGATGGATACCCTGCCCCATCTCCTCATTAACTCTTGAGGAGGGCCTTCCAGCTACCAGCCTAATTGGTAATTCATTTATGGGTCAAAGGAATATTGAGAAATTACATCCAGGAAGTACTGTTTTGGTGAGGGGCATATCAACCATTCTTGTTTCCCCCCACCATATCTCTCATAGAATCCATTATCTATCTTGGAAAACTCCCCCCTTTCAGCAGTTGTGCAACGCATAACCATTTTCTATTAATAACAGAAAATTCATACATTGGCTCTTTTATACAAAGGTTCATCAAATAAAACATTCCAACATATTTAGTCTATCATAGTATCTTTTCATGTTATAGTTATATTTACAAACTGGGGGAAACAGGGGTATTACACCTCGCAAACCTTGAGTTGCGACAGTAAATCCCTATATTTTGTAAAGAAATCTTGGAGATTTTCGAAGCTTTTTGGATGCAATGTGAGAAATTGCACCTCGAGCATGTGTCCCCTCATCTCATTCTATTTTCCAAAAATCCCTTCTATGGTGGTCTAAGATTCATTATGGGTTTTACATGAAGATATGTGAAAGAGGAGATCAAGAGAAATGAGACTGCAAATTGTTCTGAATGCTTCATCCATTCGATTTAGATACTTGGATTTTTCAATGGTTGATGTTGGTTTTGTTTCTGTTTTCATGGTTAACATGTACAATCCTCTGCTTCAAATATGCATGATCATATTCTCCTTCCATGCAAAGTAATTGTAAGGTCTAAGAATGATTTCTTTTGAAAATTCCATTTTTCCGCTATCTTCAATCTTCGGTACCTGCAAAAATAATTTGGTGTGGATTTTTCATAGAAACATGTCGGCTCTGATACCATGTAAATGTTTAGAACCTGCACATAATAGATCTAGCTGGGAATTGACATACACAGTTGCAGAGAAAATAGAAGAAAAGAGAAGCAGGATAGAAAGAATGGAAGAATTTGCATTAACCAAATGGATGAATGATAATTTACACATGATATACTATGTATAACTCAACGAATGTGCACTGGAGGAGAATATAATGCACCATAGTGGTGGTCTAGAGTGATCTAGACAGACACCAGGAGTTACATGAGTAAAATTCCACCTAGTCTAGTCTCTTGGGCAGTTACAGGAGTGAACTGCCACCTAGCTGAGTTAACTAGTCTATCAGTCTTCATTTAAATGAATAAAACAAAGTGAAGTGAGGAGGAGATCATGGAATCATGGGTAATGTGATAGTATAGTGATGATCCCAAGTAAAATGCTTATTAGATGGTGATGATCCCAATGTTGCATGGTGATAATCCCATTGTAGCATCTAGACTCCACTCAACTAATCAAATTGAAGTGAAAATTGAAGACAATATTCTCCCTAGAGGAATATTCTTCCTAAAATATCGAAGACTGAATAATGACTAATAAACAAGGAAAAAACTTAGGAAAAATAAATCATAGGTGTGTGTGAAGTAACTCCAACAGTTTTAATTTGGGATTGCAGGATATCCATGGTGAAATTGGGTGAATTTGGGAAAAATCCCTAATTTCCACAGTGAAATTCATTAAGATATCAACACAGGAGTGTCAGATTTCATGTGAAGATGTTGAATTGACTTTCACAGGGCCAACATTTACCATGATAATATAATTATAGAGTTCCATGGTAGCCCTGGAAAAAATTTCAAAAATAGGTAGTTTTGAAAAATTTGGGAAATTTTGAATTTTGGAAACATTTGGGTAATTTTTCATATACGACCTGGAGGCCATGTGGGATATGATGTAGTAGTGTTGATTTGGAATTCCATGGCAGAAGTTCCATGATGGTGGCCTATGGAAGGTCTAGTGTCAAGGTGGTAAACCATCGTGGTAGGGTGACAGGCCACAGTATTGACCAAAACCATAAGTGGTTTCACATTGTCAGCAAAGCGGTTTTCCAAAATTATTTGGCGATGAAAAGACAATGTGAGGGTGTCAAGTGTAATTGGGAAGTAAGAGGTTGATCCGAAAATCCTTAGATATTAAATTATTTCTTAAACATACATCAACATCTAACCTGATTCAGAAATTATGATCGTCTTGACTATTTGCAAAACACATGTGAATTCCTTTAGTTGACCAAAAATTCATTAACTAGTGATTAACTTACAGAATTGGAAGAGATAACACAACATAAAATAAAACAACTAATAAAACAAGAGTTTATAACGAAGTTCACCCATCATGGGCTACATTTTCTGGTCCACTTCCAAATAGTGAGATCGTCATATATTGCTCAAATGCCAAAATTACAATGAATGGATTACAATCTGAACAAACTCTTCAATTATGCTGCTCAACCTCAGAAATATAGGTCACCACTAAATTCCTTTCAAAATTATGAGAAAAATGAGTATAAACTCAATTATGTTCTGAATAGGTGCCGAAAAATCGTCTTTTACACCTAAACAAGAGAAAGGCTCTCATACAAGGAAAACTATACTAATATTTCTGTACACGGTACTTTAGCACAAAAAATAACATCACCATCATACTCCTTGTTGTTCCTGAGTTCATACTTAAGGATTCAAAGTATAATGTCAAGGCATCCGAAAAATAAAGAGATTTTTTAATAAGAAAAGAAAATCAATTATTTAGGGAAATAATCTATGTCTGATTTCTAAGTTGTCTTTGCCTAGCTTCCCAACATTCATGGATGCTTATGTCTTGTTCAATCACTGCCCATGAACGTTCAAGTTCAACCCAGGTTTTAGCGGTCTCTAAGATGGTATTAAAAAAGTTTAATGCAATGTTGGTCTGATCTCTGAGACCGGGCTCAATATTAGGCTGTCTTGCAACAGGTACAGTCATGGAGAAAAGAAAGTTAAAATATCTGTTGTTTTTTATGTTTTGTTTTTCTGTTTTCAATTATATGAGGAAAGTTCCTAAAATTGAATTAATGATATAACAGTTCAGAGGTCATTTTCTGTGTCTGAGTCAAATATGAAAATAATGAATGTGATGAGAGAAAAACATAAAGTTGTTAAAAAAAGTGAGGCATCAATCACAGAAGAATCTTACTCTGCTACAGAAGAAGAAAATAGATGAGAAACCTTTAATGAAGCATAAAATGTAGCAATCTAACTAACTCACATGTATTGTATTTGCTAATAGCAAACACATAGCAAAATCTGTAAACAATCAGATAACTAAATGAAACATATAGCCACAATAGATGTTGTACTAAGTTGTGATTAAGAATTCATCAAAGACATATGAATAAAGATGTTGGAATATGAAAGAACACATAACTCAATATTGACGAAATATGGAGTCTCTGGTCTGCATTTGTATTAATTCTTGAAAAGGAGAGATCTCTCTGTTACAATCGGCCAGGAAAAAGCCTTCTTTAAGTCTTTTGAAATTATATTTATACAAAAGGTTACCAACCCTAGGCGGTTGGAATTCTCCTTACTCCTAGATGCTAACGGTTACAAAATAAAAACTTGAACCATTTCACTTGGTTACTTTCTATCTCTCTCTCATACCGGCAGAACGGGCATGCATGTGTTACTTCATCGATTTTTTGAACGACTTCCTTCACCTGGATCGAGACACTTGACGCATCTTCTTAGAAATTGTACTAATATTCTTGAAGGCTCTGTCACATCCTTTGCCTCAAAAAGATACAGCTTTCTATGTAATTTCGACAACCTGTCTTCAATCCTTTTACCTTCAAAATTTATTGACTGCAACTGTAAATTTGGCTTTACCATCCATCTATCCATTTGAGTGACGTCAACCTGTTTCAACTGTGAAATTATAATCTGAGCTTCATTTAAGCTTTCTTTGATGTCCAGTTGATGCTTTATAACATCGATTTGTCCTAGTACTCCAGAACAATCGTCCTTTCCAATGCCTAGTGATTTTTTATCTAGAAAATCAAAAGCCTCTTCACAATCCTCCTTTATTTCTTTGGCCATTCTTTTACTTTCATCTATATTGGCATCCCATGTCTTTAGTATTATATCACCCTTGATTTTTTCTGCAACAGTCAATCTGGGAGTTACTGGTACCTCTTCTCTAGCTGAAGATACGACTACTTTTTGAAAGGTGGTCTGGGCCGCAGTAGCCTTTTTTTTATTTGAAACCAATATTATCTAATGATTGATCCATCTCCCGAAAATAATCTTGGACAATCCCTACCTTAGAAAATAGGCTTTGTTGTGTTTCTTCCAGCTACTGATGCACTTCCAGTGCCTCGGCTTGAAACACCGCTATATTTACAACCTTGTTTTCAGTGGAACTTAATTTAGCTTGCAGTTGCCTTACTAATTCTTCTTGTTGGATGACCTACCCTTGAATTGCTTGAGAATTCTTGTGTACCTCTTCAAGATCAGATTTAAGTTGTTGAATTTTTTGTCTGTCATTGGCTCTAGCCTGTTCGAGTCCTTTGTTGACCTTGTTTTTTATATTATTCTCTATATCCCTTATTTGGTCTTGCACCTGACTTATCGTCTAATTCCTCTGCCTCGGCCTTTCTTTCAGATTATCAATAGAGAATAAGTTGGCCATTGCAAAAGATTCCAAAGAGCCTACCACCTCTATAGAAAAATCTTCATCTTCCAAATTTTGCCCATTTAATAATACTATGTGTTTTTTGACCATTGTACCTTCTTTCAGGTGTATTTCTTGTTTCACCACAGCTTTCCTCTTCTTACTGAAAATAAGTCAAAGGAAGGTATCTCTTCAATAGATATCAGGGTAAGATCACTTACGTATATAACTTCGAGACTGGGAGTCCAAAAACTTGATTGTAAAGGGGTTAATGATGTAATAGGATTGCCTAACTCTGTGAATTGTGTTCCTTCTGTTGTTTTGGAGGTATCAGCAAGAGTAGTTGACGATAAAGGGAGTATCATTTGATTTCATTTTAGAAGTGTCTCAGATTTAAACTCTGTTTCAAACTCTGGATGTTCTGCCTGCAAAGTTTCTAATCCTTGTGAAGACACTTCGGGATTCTTTGGGGTTTCCTCAGTAGTATGTTTACCAAAGGACTTTGGTTCAAAACCTGGAGGTATAATTCCTTGTTCTGGAGGAGTGATTATCAATTCTCCCTGTAGTATCTTGGGTAACCCACTTCGTCTGTGTTTTTGGAAAGTGAAAAAGTTGGCCTGTAGGTCAAGGGGTAACGCTTGGACTCTATCTAGTACCTCCTCATAAGCTCTGATTCCTTTGAATATGTCATCAAAGGGGGACTCTTCATGCTCATATGTTTTCATATTTCATTGAGCTAGGCGATTTCCCACAATTCGATATGGATCATGCCTTCTGAACTCGACGTCCACCAGTTTAACATCCTCTAATGTTGCAGCTTCTACCTTGGAATGGCCAAAATCTAGCAATGAAAACATTACAACCTATAGAGGAAAAGTTGGCCAGAATTTCTTCTGAGCTGCTTTTACCTCTTTTTCGATGCCTCCTGTTATCATTTGGTAATCCACTTCTCTGCACACCAGTCTGTAAGGTAGAAACTTTGGGAGAGCATGAGGGGCAATTGAGCATCTGAAAACTCTGATATAAGATAAATTATCTTCAACAAACCAATCTGCAACTGTTTTAAGGTTTTCAATAATTTGCTCTGAAATCTAAGGGGGTGGATAGCCATATAATGGTTGATGCACAGGAATCACTACATCATGATAGATTTCATAAAATAAATCTTTCACCTTTTCTTCTCATAATTTAGAATGATAAAAACGGATAGGTCATGTGCAGGTTGGGTTCCAGTTCCAATTCATCAATGGAAATGGAGTTATGTAACAGATGTCATCCATGACATACACAGACATATAAAAAACTGCAAGTTGGCCTTTTGACTTCACCATTTGGTACTCAACAATTTCTTTGGTTAGGTTATCTGACAAAATCTTATCCCAATCGAAAGTGAAACCCTCGACTACCTCATGCATGATTTATACCCATTCCACCAGGAAATGAGTAGGGCTTTTCCTTCCAAATAGTATACATAACATCATGGCTATACAGACCATATATTCATTTAATGATGCGGTGGCATAAACAACATGAGAATCAGCTCTAAATTTCGTTGGAATTCCCCACCATGTTTTAACTATATCTGGGTAGTTTCAGTCAAATTATGCACATTCCTTTCGTTGAAAATCTTCTACGAATGCAGCATTATAAATATATTTAGAAACGGGGGATAACTCGTACATTACTTGAATGTGTTCTGGCATGAAAGAGCCGACGAAGGCCTTTTGATGATTGATGATGCTCCTGGTCTACACATCGGTGTTCTCCAGAGCCCATTTTATCATGTCATTGTATGGAATGAGCTTCGGCCGTGTAGCTATTTTATGAAGTCCAGCCTGTGCTATAACTCTGAGTTTAGTTCCGAGCTTATCAGTATTTTTGTCTCCGGAATCATTTGGGCAATTTATGACTTCGCACTCCAAGATTTCGAAAATCTGCATCCAGGACCTGATTGAATCTATAGCATGTGGTGTGGTATCAGACAGAACGTCCAAGTTCAGATTTGAGCCTTCACCGGCCTCATCACTCTTCTTCAACATTTTCCTAGGTGCCATGATGCTTATGATAAAAAGCAAACATCTGTTACAGAGGAGAAGGTGTAAGCTTTTCTTGAGTAAAACTTACTACTTTACTGAAAGTGAGAATGAAATTTGAAATAAAAACTTTTATTCACCCTCATTCTGCCTTAATTTGAGCGTGCTTCTACGAACGATGAATTTATTTTTTTTAATGAGGAGAGTACAACTGGAGATGCGCACCTTACGCTATAAAATATTTCCGTTGATCCATAATAAATATTACCAAAATTCGGCGATTCGCGACCAGGAGTTTTGGACGTAACAACATTGAAAGATCCCGAAACATGAATGTGCAAAAAATCAATTTGTATCATTATTTTTTTGGTTAGAGGTTAAATTAAACATTCTTAAGAACTTAATGTTTTCGAGACTTCATTCTTCGGGGTTTTTTGGGCATGATGAGTGATAATTCCCCAATTCCCAAAAATGCGACTGGTTAAAATTATATTAAGTATGTTTAAATTTTTTTTTTTAATTAATCACAATTAAATAAGGATTCCGTGACTTTGTATATCGAGATTTTAAGCTGTCGTTTAAGGTGGTATTTCTGAAACATGAAATTATGATAAGTTTTAATTACCATTAAACATTCTTAATCGTTTTAATTAACTTGGTTTAATTTTTAAACCAACTTTCACGACTTCGCATATCAGGATTTTGGAGTTCATTGTATGTCAACCTGCTTATATCGCGAAACCTCAAGACCCGATACTTTGGAAGCTATATTAGTGTTTTGACTTTTTAAACAAAGGGGGGCTCCAATATTTAAAAATATTTTAGGCCATTGGGTTAATCAGAAGGCTTCATTCGACGGTGGTGTCTAGTGCATTCTTGTTCTTGTTTTTATTTAAACAAAAATGAAACTTCTTTTAGTCTAAAGTTTAGAAAAATATATATGTTTCAACATAGGCTCCATCTAGGTATCTTGTCTCATTGCGGGACTAGAAGAACATGTAGACCGAGTGCCTTTATTGGGTAAATGGATTCATTATTGCAGTTCTATGAAACACATTCTCAAAGAAAACACAAAGAAGGACTTAGGACTTCATCCATACCTCCGAAAACTTTCAAAACTTAATCGTTCATCAATATTGAATTCAGGCTTTAATTACTTCCTTCTCTTAAACTGATTTCAGAATTGTTTGAGATAATCAAAACAACCTTAATCAATCTATCAGACTTTGTTCGATTTTATTCACATCAAGGAAAAGTGATTTTAATGTTTTAAACAGGGAGTCCCGTGTTAGATTAGAATGTAGATCTATACTGAAAAGGAAATAGTTGTCAGAGTACATTATAATACATGTATATCAGCCTTATATATATAACAGACATTGCTTCACTGCCAGCGAGCATGTTCAGTACCCTAGTGAAGTTATCTAATTCCCATATTGAATTTCCTTTCATCACTTCAATTAATAACTTTGCATTTAAATGTTGAGATGAGGGCAATTATTTTATGAATTTCCTTTCATCATCTCTGTTTAGACTAGATGGGGGCAATCATTTTATGAATTTCCTTTCACCATCTGTTTTATATTTAATCAAACATGAAGTGAGGGAAATCAATTTGTACATAATAAAATATACCAGGGATGATATCCATTTATATTTTAGCAATAGAGGTATGTTAACTCACTTTGATTACTCTGAACTAATCCTTTTCTAACTATCAAAACATATTCGCTTACCAGGAAGTTTTCATGGGGAATATTTATTTTCCAGGGACTTTCCTTGAGCGAATTTAATCAGTTTAAGTCTGGTAAAAGGATTAAAGAAATTAGGCTTAACTCAAACACACTTTGTATTTCAATTAAATTCAGGAATATCATTAGAATTCTTGCTTGTTCTCAAGTCGAAAACATGTTCTTAAGCTTTCAGAGTCAAAGTGAAGCTCTTTTTCTTCTTCGAAGATCAGAAAGAAAAGTTTTTTTTGTAATTAAATTTTTTTTTTTAGGTGACAATATTAACTCAAATGAAACTTCTGACAATTTCCCTAATATCTTTTTTGAAAATTTTGACTTGGGTTAACAAGACGAAAGTTCATACCTCAGAATTTTTCTATATTTTTTGTTAAGCAAATTGTTAGTTTATCACCTGTTTTGAGGGAGATTCAATGCGAGTATTGATTCCTGCTAGAGATTATCACCTTGTTATCAGCCTGTATCCTGCAATGAGATGGATCATTAAAAATGTCAGGAATTATTTGTTGATTGGAAATATATATATATATATATATATATATATATATATATATA
>JASDQU010306010.1:98111-110198 GCA_032191745.1 Picea mariana | reverse complement strand
ATCCATTTATGTTGAGCACTCGAGTATGGATGAATTTCTCCAATAAAATCAAGACCCCATTGTTGAAATGGAGCTTCATTTTTAGCTGGAACTAAAGGTAATGCCAAAAATTTCTGCTTGCCTGTGAACCACTAACAAGGATTACAAGTTCTAACTTTAGTATTTACATCAGTGAATAATTTCGGCCAATAATATCCAGCTCTTAAGATTTTATAATCCATTTCTCTCCAAGCATGATGTCCTCCAGACACTCCTTTTGTGGAATTCATTTATAATTGTTTTTGTTTCGAATTCTACTAAACAGCTCAGTAAGAAACCTAGGGGATCTTTCCAATATAATTGACCATCTATAATATAATATTTTATAGCGTGTAACTTCAATGTCCTGGATTTATATGGGGTTAGGTCGTTGGGGCACTGAAGGGTCAGTAGATAAGAAACAATGTCATTGTACCAAGCTGAAGAAAAGATTTTTTCTAAAATTTCAGTTGCGGGTACAGTGACATCGAGTTCATCTATCTCTAAAAATCCTTCATTCTCTTGCAGAAGATTTATTTCGAGGGATTTTAGATTTGATTCAGCCAACAATTTAGCCAAGACCTGACATTTAATAAGTTTGTTCGGTTTAACTTCCAGGTCGAACTCCTAAATTTTGGCTAACCATCTGCCTCTCCTTCCATCGCTATCGGGTTGAACTAGTATATCCTTAACAGAACTGGTGGGTACATAAGCAATAATCTTTGAATGTAGTACATAGGTTTTGAAAGATTTTAGGGCTTTCACCATTGCATAAGCTTTCTTTTCCAATATATCATATTTTAGCTCAGCATCTCTGAGCCTTTTACTAAAGAACGCAATTGGCTGCTCAAAACCCTCATCATTCTTTTGTAATGATACGGCTGCAATAATATGCTCGGAAGCAAATGAAAAAATCAAAAATTCTTTCAAATAATCAGGACTTGCCAGTACTGGTGCTTCACCTATGACCTTCTTAATACATTCGAATGATGCCTTGGCCTCACTTGTCCACTTGACCTCGTTGTCTTTCTTAAGCATATCTATAATCAATTTTACAATTTCAATGAAATTTGGTCTGAATCTTCTCAAAAAAATTATTTTTCCTTAAAATGACTGAATTTCTTTCCTATTCCTAGGAATATTAATGGTATCTATAGCTTCAATCCTTTTTGGATCAATTTTAATTCCATCCCTAGACACTATGTGCCCTAAGAGTTTACCTTCTTGCATTGCAAAATGAGATTTTTTGGGGTTCAAAGACAAACCAAATTTGCGACATTTTTCAAAAGTCTGCTTGAGGTTTACTAAATTTTCCGCATCAAATTTAGAAAACATAGTTAGATCATCAATATAAATAATAACAAACTTATATCTTTCACTGACAAAGGCGATGTCCATAGCTTGTTGGAAAGTCGCTCATGCATTCATTAAACTGAAAGGCATTTTATCATACATAAAGGTACCCCATTGGGTGGTGAATGCAGTTTTCTCTTTATCATCCTCATAGACTGCAATTTGATTGTAGCCTGAAAATCCATCAATCATAGAAATTCTATTAGCTCCTACTACTTTCTCTAAAACGTGGTCCATTTTAGGCAATGGATAATTGTCTTTGAGTGATGATCTGTTTAAATTTCTAAAATCTACGCACAATCTGATTTCACCATTTTTCTTTCTTACTGAAACTAAATTAGCTACCCACTCGGAGTATCTGAGTGGGACAATGATCTTGGAATCCAGAAGTTTCTTTACCTCTTTCTCTATCACAGGCAGCAATATAGGATTAATATGTCTAAGCTTCTGCCTGAATGGTTTGTCACCTTGCTTCAGAGTAATTTTGTGTTCCATTATAGTGGTATCATAAGTTCTTAATTCATCATAGGACCAAGCAAAAACATCTTTATGCTGTCTAAGAAACTCAACATATTTAATTTTTATTTCAAGAGGAAGGTACTTAGATAATTTTACCAACCTAGGATTTTCTACGGTGCCTATATCACAATCTTAAACTTCTTCTAGATGAGGTTGTAAAGTGGAATTCAAAGGAATGTCGTCATGATTAAATAACCTCTCTAAGGGGATCATACCTTTGGGGATCTGATTATTTTTCAAAATAATCATATGATGATTAACAATCTTATTCTGAAATTATTGAGGATCTTCCCCTTCCTGCATAATCCAAGCGGGATCATTCTGATTTTATTGGTCGATATGTGTTTCGGTAACGTCATCCACCACTTCTAAAAAATTCCTGATTTGTTCATCATCCTCAAAAACCTGCCAATGTTGAATATTATTTGGTATGGAAGGTTTATGTCTCATCTCTATATGGTATTTAAGTTTGAAAACTGTAGGAGGCACAAACGTTGAGGCTTCTTTAGACAATGAATATGCCTGTTGATTTTCAATTCTAGGGATGTAATGAACATTAATTGATGAGAAAAACTTCTCGATTATATCCCAGGCACAATTCCTATACGATCTCAACCTTGGGTGCTTAGCCTGGTACTGACAATTAATTTGTTTTATGATCAGTTCAGCATCACCATAGACTTATAAGTTCTTAATCTTTAATTTCCTGGCAGATTCTAATCCTAAGACCAAGGATTCATATTCACATACATTGTTAGTGTAATCTATGTCCCATTGTAACCTGTAAGAAAATGGGATAATAAACTCATCATCAGGTGCCACAAACAACACTCCAGCTCCTCCTCCTTCACAAGATGAAGCACCATCAAAATACATTTTCCAAACTCCAGAACTATATACATCTTTACTTGTCTTTTCTTCTTTTTCTGTACAATTTTCTTCTATACATACATCTAAATCATCGCCAATGGATAAAATAAAATTCCCTAAATCCTGATTGGCAATATAAACAGGGTATTTATTTGGGTTCAGTGGATCACTTACTATGAACACCAACCTTGTTTCTCTATAAAAGTGAGTGAACTGTCCATCAAATATTGGGATTGTGGCGTATGTCATGTCAAGTTGGAGGGATCCTCCAAGTTTGGCGCCCGAATACCTGGATAACAACATGTCATACTTAGGAGTTATATCAACAACAACCACATCCATTAGGACACTTTTTACAGGAATCTGTGTAAGGTTAACTACTAAATCTTTTATCATACCCACACATTTAACCTTTCTTGAATCAAAAGAATACAAATCTCCATATGGTCGAGTGATTCGAGACCAATTCTATCCATAATAGCTTTGGTAATCACATTGTGAGAAGCTCCAGAATCTAACATGCAAGTATGGAACAGGTGATCGTGCACAGTTAGCATAATATATAAAGGAGCGACAGTATCTCTGGCACCTTCAAAATGTGGACCAAAAATTATATTAGGCTTATCATCTTCCAAATTTATAACATCATCCTGACTTTCATTATCTGAAAAATTAATCATTTTAGCAATTTGCTTTCTATATATAGGATTTTTTGCCAATTCAACCAGAGGTACAGGGATTTTGATTTTGTTAATTTCATTTTCTAGACTCAAATTTCTCGTTGTCTTATTAACTTCTCTAGTTTGGATTTCTATCTCCTTTTTTTCTAATTTACTAATTTGTGTTGCTTTTGTTTCAGCTGTTTTTGTTTGTACTATGGGAATTTATGTTGTTCTTGTACTAACAACTGGTGTTTATGTTGCATGTGTCTTGGTAGATTGTGTGTCAGCAACCTTGGTTTTGTTAGCGGCCTTGGTTTTAACGGTCTTTCTTTCAACAACTTTTGGATCTGCCTTGTCTGTTTCCCCTCTTGGTAAGATTTTTTTTGGTGGGGCAGTTGTGACATTTCTGATTTTAGGCCTTAGATTATATTTATGTTGGAGCTCGGCCATTATATTATCACCGATTCCTTGATAAGCAGAATTGTTTGTAATATTCACACTCTCATCGTTATTAGACCAACCTTCTGCGTTCAGAGATTTTTCATAATCTTATCTCGTCAAATAAATTTCCTGACAATCATCACCAAGATTATTGATATCTTCCTCAAACTCCTCAAAATTTTGCATGTCTTCTCCTCCTATAAAATTTGCATTCTTAAAGGGGACTTGAATCTTTTGTTCTTCATTCTTAATTTGTCTTTGTTGTATTTGAGGGTTAGGATTCCTTCTGAAATCCTTTCTAGGGAACTGATCATTCTTTGATTGGTCCAATTCCATTCTCGAGATGTTATTCGATAATTCTTTGATTATTCTAGCCATGTTGTCCATCTTATCTTCCAAGGATCTTCTAACTCCAGAGGGTCCCACTTGTTCCATGAATCACCTGGTTTCTTTATTTCTCGTTTCAAATTTATCTTTTAACTTTCTCGATGCCATCATGTTCGATTCAATTTCTATAGCGTTATCCTGCATTTTAGTGAGATCAATAGATCTCATTTCTCTTAATAATAGAGCGAAATTTGGATCAAAATCCCCAATAAAACTTACTTTCACTGCAGGTTGGGAAGGTTTAAACACAGCCGGAATCTTATTATATATCTTATTAAATCTTTGAGTAAATTCAAGAATCGATTCTGAATTTTTCTTTCTCAATGCTCCAAACTTGGTTAGATAATAAAGATGATCTTTCATTTCTCCCCATTGTCTGATAAAAGAATTTTCCAACTCATCATATGATCCTATGGATCATGCCAGTAGTCCTCAGAACCAGGTTCTCACCTGTCCTTCAAAAGTTTGAACTAGGAGTCTTGAATAAACATCCTCATGTTCAAAACCTGGGATGTCAGCAAATTGATCAAAGAAATTAAAGTGTTCAGTCGCGGTTAAATATCCCTCTCTTATGAATTTCGGTAAGATTTTTATATAATTTTCAGGTAAATCATGGAGAGGGACTGGGAGGACCAAAGGAGCATACCTAGAAGCTACTTTATCAAAGATTCTAGGGGGTGGGGGTGGTACTTGACCGCCTCCTCCTCCACCACTAGCACCACCTCCTCCGGTCGCAGCCATTGATAATTTAGAGGGTGAAACTTGGAGATTATAGAGAATACTTTTAAATATGTGTGGTGACCTTTCGGTTACGTCTGGGTAAAGTGGAATGGTTTCAGAGAACTGACCATTGGGGGATTGGAGATTTGAAAAAAAGGGAACTGGAAATTGAGGACTAGTTTCTTCGGACTCATAGGATGTGTACACAAGAGAAGCAACAGGAGTCGAGTCGAGACATAAAGTATATTCTTATGAACTTTGAGAGTTTGGAAGCTAGACTTCGGGAACTAATGAAATGTCAATCGAAGTAGGAAGTGAGATAGATCTTTTGCCTCTATTGGTAAAGGGGACAGTTGGAAAAGTATCGATTTTAAACTCGGGTAAAACCAACTTAGGTTCTGGGGTTTTGATTCTGTCGATGGATTTTTCTATGAAAAGGAGTTGGGTGGAACCTTCTTGTGAAGATAACCACTCAAGTAGACCCTTAGTATTTGGTTGTGTGAATTTGGGTTGATAAATCTTACTTGTTAATGAAGTAGTTTGTTTAAGGTATCTTCTTGGTTTGAAAAAATTTTCAGGGTTGGATACAGGCGAGGTCTGCTTATTGTCTGGATTCTTTCTGTTATTTTTTTGATTAAATGCCAGTTTATTAGTTGTGGAGTCGCAAAGTGAAAAATAAAAATTAGCCTTATAATGTATTCAATATTTGTTCACTATCAAAGAAAGAAACTTTACCAATGTCGTTCTTCCCAGAGAAAAATAACTTTGTTTCTTTGTTCCCCGGCAACGGCACCAAGAAAATGTTGTTCCTGAGTTTATACTTAAGGCTTCAAAATATAATGTCAAGGCATCCAAAAAATAAAGAGATTTTTTAATATGAAAAGAAAATCAATTATTTAGGGAAAGAAGCTATGTATGATTTCTAAGTTGTCTTTGCCTAGCTTCCCAACATTCTCGGATGCTTATGTCATGTTCAATCACTACCCATGAATGTCCAAGTTCAACCTGGGTGTTAGCGGTCTCTAAGATGGTATTAAACAAGTTTAATGCAATGTTGATCTGATCTTTGAGACCAGGCTCAATATTAGGTTGTCTTGCAACAGGTACAGTCATGGAGAAAAGAAAGTTAAAAGATTTGTTGTTTTTTATGTTTGCTTTTTCTATTTTCAATTATATGAGGAAAGTTCCTAAAATTGAATTAATGATATAACAGTTCAGAGGTCGTTTTCCCTATCTGAGTCAAATATGAAAATAATGAATGTGATGAGAGAAAAACATAAAGCTGTTAAACAAAGTGAGGCATCAATCACAGAAGAATCTTACTCTGCTATAGAAGAAGAAAATAGATGAGAAACCTTTAATGAAGCATAAAATGTAGCAATCAAACTAACTCACAGGTCTTGTATTTGCTAATAGAAAACACAGAAGAAAATCTGTAAACAATCAGATAACTAAATGAAACATATAGCCACAGTAGATGTTGTACTAAGTTGTGATTAAGAATTCATCAAAGTCATATGAATAAAGATGCTGAAATACGAAAGAACAGAAGAACACATAACTCCAGATTGACAAAATATGGAGTCTTTGGTCTGCATTTGTCTTAATTCTCGAAAAAGAGAGATATTTGTATTGCAATCGGCCAAGAAAAATCCTTCTTTAAGTCTTTTGAAATTATATTTATACAAAATTTTACCAACCCTAGGCGGTTGGAATTCTCCTTACTCCTAGATGCTAATGGTTAAAAAATAAAAACTTGAACTGTTTCACTTGGTTACTTTCTATGTCTCTCTCATACCGGCAGAATGGACATGCATGTGTTACTTCATCGATTGTTTGAAGTATTTACTTCACCTGGCTTGAGACACTCGACTCACCTGCTTAGAAATTGTACTAATATTCTTGAAGGCTCTGTCACATCCTTTGCCTCAAAACGATATAGTTTTCTCTGTAATTTTGGCAACTTGTCTTTAATCCTTTTACCTTCAAAATTTATTGACTGCAACTGTAAATTTGGCTTTACCAATCATCTATCCATTTGAGCAACGTCAACTTGTTTCAACTATGAAATTTCAATATGAGCTTCATTTAAGATTTCTTTGATGTCCAGTTGATGCTTTATAACATTGACTTGTCCTAGTACTCCAGAACAATCGTCCTTTGCAATGCCTAGTGATTTTTTATCTAGAATATCAAAAGCCTCTTCACAATCCTCCTTTACTTCTTTGGCCATTCTTTTACTCTCAGCTAAATTGGCCTCCCATGTCTTTAGTATTATATCACCCCTGATTTGTTCTGCGACAGTCAATCTGGGAGTTACTGGTACCTCTTCTCTAGCTGAAGATACGACTACTTTTTGAAAGGTGGTCCGGGCCACAGTAGCCTCTTTTTCTATGAAACCAATATTATATAATGATTGATCCATCTCCCGAAAATAATCTTGGATGATCCCTACCTTAGAAAACAGGATTTTTTGTGTTGCTTCCAGTGCCTGGGCTTGAAACACTGCTATATTTGCAACCTTATTTTCAGTGGAACTTAATTTAGATTGCAGTTGCCTTACTAATTCTTCTTGTTGGATGACCTACACTTGAATTGCTTGAGCAGTCTTGTGTACCTCTTCAAGATCAGATTTAAGTTGTTGAATTTCTTGTCTGTCATTGGCTCTAGCCTGTTCGAGTCCTTTGTTGTTCTCATTTTTTATATTATTATTTGTATCCCTTATTTTATCTCACCGCTGACTTATCGTCTGATTCCTCTGCCTCAGCCTTTCTTTCAGATTATCAAAATAGAATAAGTTGTTCATTGCAAAATCTCCCAAAGAGCCTGCCACCTCTATAGAAAAATCTTCATCTTCCAAATTTTTCCCATCTAATAATACTCTATGCTTTTTTACCATTGTACCTTCTTTTGGGTGTACCATCTAAGTCAAAGGAAGGTATCTCTTCAATATATATCGGGGTAAGATCACTTACGTATATAACTTCGAGACTGGGAGTCCCAAAACTTGATTGTAAAGGGGTTAATGTTGTAATAGGATTGCCTAACTCTGTGAATTGCATTCCTTCTATTGTTTTGGAGGTATCAACAGGAGTAGTTGATGATAAAGGGAGTATCATTTCATTATGTTTTAGAAGTGTCTCGGATTTAAACTCTATTTCAGACTCTGGATGTTCTCCCTGTGAAGTTTATAATCCTTGTGAAGACACTTCGGAATTCTTTGGGGTTTCCTCAGTAGTGTGTTTACCAAAGGAATTTGGTTCAAAACCTGGAGGTATAATTCCTTGTTCTAGAGGAGTGATTATCGATTCTCCCTATAGTATCTTGGGCAACCCACTTCGTATGTGTTTTTGGAAAGTGAAAAATTTGGCCTGTAGGTCAGGGGGTAACGCTTGGACTCTATCTAGTACCTCCTCATAAGCCCCGATTCATTTGAATATGTCATCACAAGGGGAGTCTTCATGCTCATATATTTTCATATTTCATTGATCTAGGTGATTTACCACAATTTGATATGGATCATGCCTTCTAAATTCGACGTCCACCAATTTAACATCCTCTAATGCTGCAGTTTCTACCTTGGAATGGCCAAAATTTAGCAGTGAAAACCTTCCAACCTGTAGAGGAAAATCTAGCCATAATTTCTTCTGAGCTGCTTTTAGCTCTTTGCCAATTCCTCCTGTTATCATTTGGTAAGCCACTTCTCTGCACACCATTTTGTTAGGTAGAAAATTTGGGAGAGCATGAGGGGGAATTGAGAATATAAAAACTCTAATATAAGAGAAATTATCTTCAGTAAACCAATCTACAACTTTTTTAAGGTTTTCCATAATTTGCTCTGAAATTCGAGGGGGTGGATAGCCATATAATGTTTGATGCACATGAATCACTACATCATGACAGATTTCATAAAAGAAATATTTCACCTTTTCTTCCCATAATTTAGCATGATAAAAATGGATAGGTTTTGTGCATGTTGGGTTCCAGTTCCAATTCATCAATGGAAATGGAGTTATGTAATAGATGGCATCCATGACATACGCAGACATATAAAAAACTGTAGATTGGCCTTTTAACTTCGTCGTTTGGTACTCAACAATTTATTTGGTTAGGTTATCTAACAGAATCTTAGCCCAATCGAAAGTGAAACCCTCATCTACCTCATTCATGATTGATACCCATTCCACCGGGAAATGAGTAGGGCTTTTCCTTCCAAATATTCTACATAAAATCATGGCTATATAGACCATATTTTCATTTAATGTTGCGATCGCATAAACACCATGAGAATCAGCTCTAAATTTCGCTAGAATTCCCAACCATGTTTTAACTATATCTGGGTAGGTTCGGTCAAATTATGCACATTCCTTTCGCTGAAATTATTCTATGAATGTAGCATTATAAATATATTTAGAAATAGGGGATAGCTTGTACATTACTTGAATGTGTTCTAGCCTGAAAGAGCCGACGATGGCCTTTTTATGATTTATGATGCTCCTGGTCTGCACATCGATGTTCTCCAGAGCCCATTTTATCATGTCATTCTATGGAATGAGCTTCGAACGTGTAGCTATTTTATTAAGTTCAGCCTCTGCTATAAATCTGAGTTTAGTTCCGAGCTTATCAGTCTTTTCGTCTCCAGAATCATCTGGGCAATTTATGACTTCGCGCTCCAAGATTTCGAAAATATGCATCCATGACCTAATTGAATCTACAACATGTGGTGTGGTATCAGAAAGAACATCCGAGTTCGGATTTAAGCCTTCACTAGCCTCATCACTCTTCTTCAACGTTTTCCTGGGTGCCATGATGCCTGTGATAAAAAGAGAATACATGTTACAGACGAGAAGGCATAAGCTTTTCTTGAGTAAAACTTACTACTTTGCTGAAAGTGAGAATTAAATTTGAAATTAAAACTTGTATTCACCCTCAGTCTGCCTTAATTCGAGCGTTCTTCTATGGATGATGAATTTATTTGTTTTAATGAGAGTACAACTGGAGATACGTGCCTTACGCTATAAAATATTTCCATTGATCCATAATAAATATTATCAAATTTCGACGATTCGCGATCGGGAGTTTTGGACGTAACAACATTGAAACATCCCGACACGCGAATCTGCGAAAAATCAATTTATATTGTTAATTTTTGGTTAGACGTTAAATTAAACATGCTTAAGAACTTAATTTTTTTGGGACTTCATTCTTTAGGGTTTTTTGGGCGTGATGAGTGATAATTCCCCGATTCCCAAAAATGCGACTGGTTAAAATTATATTAAGTATGTTTAACTTCTTCTTTTTTAATTAATTGCAATTAAATAAGGATTTCGTGACTTTGTATATCGGGATTTTAAGCTGTCGTTTGAGGTGGGATTTCCGAAACGCGAAATTACGAAAATTTTTAATTACCGTTAAACATTATTAATCATTTTAATTAAGTTGGTTTAATTTTTAAACTAACTTCCGCAACTTCACATATCGGGATTTCAGTGTTCATTATATGTGAAACTGCTTATATCGTGAAACCCCAAAACCTAATACTTTGGAAGTTTTCTTAGTGTTTTGACTTTTTAAAGAAAGGGTGGATCCAATATTTAAAAATATTTTATACCATTGGGTTAATCAGAAGGCTTCATTCGATGATGGTGTCCAGTGCATTATTGTTCTTGTTTTTATTTAAACAAAAATGAAACTTCCTTTAGTCTAAAGTTTAGAAAAATATATATGTTTCAACACTCCTCTTAGAAAAATGAGAAAAATGTGTATAAACTTGACCATGTTAAGACATAGTGCACAAAGAGCCTCTTTGGCATGCACTTCGAGACAAAAGTACAACTACTGTACTTGTCTAAAATCCCACCTCGAGATTCTTGTCAGCATTTGCACATAATTCCATGCCAATTCCTTGCTCCCGTACATGGCTAGGTGTTAGTTTTTTATAGTGCTAGGTCAGGGGGGCAAACCCCTACCCGCTCCACAACATTCCCAGGGCTTATTGATTAATTTTAAATAATTATGTTCCCATTAGTTTCAACAACCAATATGGTTGGCACATTGGTAGGAGAATATTGTTAAGTCGTTGGAATATTCCTAGAATATTCCTGTGGAGGTCGGGGGTTCAAACCCTGTCGAGACCAACTATTTTAATTCTCCTTATCCAATATTGGCCAATTGGAGAGTGCCACGTGGCACTCTGTGGTTGGTCCACCTGTTGTACAGTCAATGCATGCATCAACTACCACTTGTCTGACACATCACTACCTTACTGTACATGTTTTTGGGCTCTAAATATGTCCTAAAAACAACCTCTATGCATCAACCAAAGGTAGGCGCTGGCACAAGCGTTTTACTTGTCGCCTACATAGGTTCTTACCTTTTGTTTTCAATACCCAGCCTCCAGAGATGCAACACCCGTAAAGGAACAAAAATTGTAAAGGGAACGGCAGTTGTTCTATTCAAAGGAATAGCATGACCTGCAAAAGGAACAACAATCGTCCCATTCAAATGAATAGCAAAAGGAACAAAAATAGTCCCATTCAAATGAACAGCAAAAGGAATAGCAATCGTAACAAGGGAACGACAGTCGTTATATTGGGCCGAACTAATGTTGAATTAATTGCATTGTAGTATTTGCCCAACTTATCTAATTTGTCAACCTGGGGTTTGTAAACTGACGAAGCACACGCAAAGTATATGCAAGATTGAAGCGAGAATAATCTAATCTAATGTTTAATCTACAACTGAAATTGAATCATTAATCTAATACACGACTGAAATAGAATCATTAATCTAACACAGGACTGGAATTGAATCATTAATCTAGTTGTGTAAATGAAATTACTCTAAGAATGGGAAATTGCATAAAGGAAATTAATCTAGAAATGGAGAACTACATGAAGGAAAAGCAGATACAACAAGCGAAGAGTTAAATGGCACAACAACACGTGAGAGCTCTCACCAATGAAGCAATCTTACATTCAATAATCAAATCAATCTTCATAAAAGAATAATGAAAGCATGAAAACCAAAACCATGAATCAAAGCTAAGAATCCCTTTCTCTTTCAAATCCTAATGACTACCATTAATGACTACTCTAATTCTAATTACATCTTAATT
>JASDQU010306010.1:68577-84581 GCA_032191745.1 Picea mariana | reverse complement strand
ATGTTGATTTTCTAACATTTAATCACAAATTCCTTTTAAATACTAAAATGAATAAAGTGGAGAACAATAAGGTGAAACCCAAGTATATTTATGGAAATGATATCGTGAAAGGTTAATGGGGCAATGAAATGTGAATAATGATGAAGGGAAAGGTGGATGAGAATAGGACATTTCTAAGCCCCAACACATGTCACCTTCCATGTCACTCTATGACCTACCACATGTCACCCTTTCATTGGTTCCACATGGACTGTACGGATTCCATGTCATTGTACAAATGACATGTGGCAACTTTTTACTAGTCCAGTTGGGCGCAGAAAATTTCAACTCTGAGTGACACTTCTCAACCTCTCATACTTCCACATCATCATGATGTCACAATGTCAGCTATATGGATGGTCCATGTGTCAGCCTATGGGCTTGCCACGTGACACCCCTATTTTTTCCATCTTCCTCGTTTTTAGCAAAACTTTGAAAATCCATAACTTTATGATACGACGTCCATTTGAGGCGATTCACACGTTGTTAGAAAGATCTCGTCGATATCTACATAATAAATTCATTTTCATTAGCATTTGAGATGATCAATTTTGTAGCATTCTGGATACTCTTGGATCACACCTCCCCACTTAAGATCTTTTGGACCTCCAAAAGTATGTATTATTCAACAACTTAGTGAAGATAAATCTTCCTCACTCTTCCACCTTACTGAAATGCACTTTGTTTGATATTCATATTAAATCTCCATCTTGGATCTCCATCTTGGAACTTCATCTTGAATATTATCCCTGTCTCAGAAATACCTCTTAAATATCCATCTTGAACATCTATCTTGGGTCCCCATCTTGGATCTTCATCTTGGAACTTCATCTTGGGTCTTCATCTTGGAACTATGTCTTGGATATTCATCTTGAATATGATATTTGTCTTCGAAATCCATATTGGAACTCCATTGTCTGATCTTTTTCTTGACCCTCCAAAATCTCAAGGAAACCAATCTAGATCAATGTACTTATGTCTACTCCTCTAGAACATGGCTCTAACTTTGTCTCTTAGCAACAAATCTAACTATGGATCTGGGTCATTACTACTGGCTCTAGTTCTTGTCCATGGCTCTAGCTCTAGTCCTGGCTCATTGGTTCCTTCATTACAAAATTATACTCACTAACTCTCAGCTCTGTAATATCCAAATATGAACTCTGAACTCAACATTCATTCACATCTCCTTCTCTCCCAAAGACAATCCATCTCGACAATTGTTACAGGAGAATCCCCATGCAGACAAGTGGATTTCCTCTTGGATACTAGACCCCTATAACCAAGAGAGAAAGGTGCAAATGTTGAATACCGACATTCCTTCTAATGAAGCTATACTAGTCAAGGAATAAGAAGAAAGGAATATAAATACCTTTAATAACATTTGTCCTTGCTCGATCTAGGTTGATATTGATCTCTAAGTCTTTCAAAAGGTCCTGCAATCAAAGGAAAAACAATGACAAAACATACTTCATATTCATACCATGATTAGCTTCGAAATAGATCTATCAAAAAGAACAAATTCATGAAACATACACAAATTTGAAGGAAACAGGCCAAGGACATATATATATTAATGAAAAAAAAGCAAAGTGCTTACAACCATAGATGTAGATGTAGCAGCTTCACCAAGATCTCCTTGTCCAACACCTTACTCAAAAGTTCCACGATCAGAATGACTGTAACTTTCAGTGATAAATCTCCCTTATGAGATCACAAGTTTGATGCCTTGCATGTCTCTCCCATTCACCATGAAGAGGCCTCCTTATATAGGCTTGGAGAGGCCTAACCACCTTAGATATTCTTGGGATAGGTTGAGGATCTTTCTCCATCAGTTGTGGATCCTCCCTAATATCTATCCTTGACCTCAGATTCAAATCCAACTAACTCTAGAGATGAGGGCGATTTATCCATGATTTTCCTCAACAGTCCAAAATTCTCTCAAACGGGCCAGTGCTCCCTCAAAATGGGGCACAGAGTGTTGCAACGCTCCCCCAAAGGAGGGTGGGGAGTGCTGGCACTCCCTGACAGTGGGTAGGGGAGCGATGGCCTCTAAAAATGACTTTTGAGTGGTTTTTTCCATGGTAAAAGATTTGTACTCTTTGTCAAGTGATTTCTCCTTCTTAAACTAGTCTTTGAAGGTGTCTTAAGTGTTCTTGTAATGTCGTTCGAGACACGACATAGGAAAGATGACGTTATGATGTTTGTGACACTTGCAACAGCTTATGGATAAAATGCAACACTGGTAATGACAAAAATAGGTCATCATTGGAGTGAGTAATTTTGATGTGTAACAGATTGCCCCCCAAAGTGAGAAGTTAGAAGGCATGATGACTGAAGCACTTTGTATACTTTTTCGAGCAAGGGTATGGATGTGGAGAACCTAGTAGAATCTGCACACAACCATCAAACAAATATTATGACATGTTTCAAACCCAAGGTAGGTATACCTATGCTTGGGTGATAAAGGCTTGCAAGGTATGGCCTCTATAAGATACACTGTAGATCCATAATTATATTAATAAAGAGTATAGCCACCAAAGATACAATGTGGATCTATACTTACATGACATGAACTGATCATAGCCATGAAAAATACACAGTGGATCTATGAAACGACAAGACATAGCCATGGACCAATACAAAGAGGATCTATGTGACAGCAATTGTGTCAATATTCAAGAGAAACTCCATCGCATCCTGGGTAAAGTACATACAGAGTGATCACTCAACCCAGAGTCTTCTTATCGATCCCAATGCGGTACGAATATAACCATGTTAATATATGTCTTGATGTTGAGCATGGCTCAGACCACTTGATTACCAATCAATGAGGTAAAATGTTAACAAGTACGAGGGAAATCACCATTCATGTCAATGATTCCCAAGGTACCATAGTACAGTCCAGTGAATGTGAATAGATGAGATGAAGTCAAACATTCGTGGAATCATCTAATCAGGGGTCAATGATGTAAACCCACTGTCGAAAGCGAGGAGGCCTGTCATTCAGGCATGCAGGTTCCAAGGTATAAACTAGTTTCTAAGTATAGTTCCTGGATAATGTGTTGAAGTTGACAGGAACAGACTCATCGAAGGAGGGCCTTGATGTATCCCCCATCAATGACATGAAACAGACACAGAGATGTAAATTGGTGGATCAAATGAACATGGACTGACACAGGTATTGAAATAGGAAATTTGTGATGGTTGACTCTCGAGGCAGATACTTCCCTTGAAAAATGAGGCACAATGGCAGAAAAATGACATGGACCAAAACATGATGATGCAATGGATACTGTGACTTTCGCCAGGTGACCCAAAGGAGTAATAAAAATTAGAGGATTGGTTCAGTGCAGAGGTTCAACGGATTAAAATGCATGCAAAGAAAAAGTGTCGTGTTCAAGGGAGACCGTAAGAGTTATTGGTGATGTTTTCAAAAACTGCTTGGCTTGCTTCCTTCAATTTTTTCCCCCATCCAGATAGACGAGTACCTATATTTTATTTAACGAGATCGAGGAGGATAACACATGCTCGATATAACTCACCTTTGGTAAGTCCCTCTTCCTTTGTTTAACGAACTAGAAGAAGTAAGGGTTCGGTCCCATATGGGCCCTTCAATGTATGATCATTGAACGAGTCAAGAGAAGGTAAACTCAGTGATTTTTCATGTTTAGAGAGTCTGAAAAGAACTTAAAGACGACTCCAGCATTGTCCTTTTTTGTAATGTTAGTCTCGCGAGGCTGAAAAAGAGATAAATTATCACTCGAAAGACACCCTTTCAAACCATTTAACGAGTGGGAAAGGAAGCAAGATCACTCAGCAATATTTTCACATTTAGAGAGTCTGAAAAGAGCTTAAAGACGACTCCAGGGGGTTCCTTTTTCATTTATCCATGTGAGTCTGAAAAAGAGATAAAAGGTTACTCAGTGCGCTCTCGTGTTTTTTCGAGCGTGAGAATGAACAAAAGACCATGCTCATTAATGTGAAAAGATAAGAAATGAACGAAACTACCTTGAAACCTACCAATAATGACAAAACTACCTGTGAGGGTATTAATAATGCCTCCAAAATATTTCTCAAAAACCCAAAATAACTATGCTTTGGAAAAAATGAAATTTTATAAATAGTAATATGGGATAAAAATATCTTTTACCATTTCATTTGTGCAAATATTTGTAGCAGTGGAGAAATTGATCTTTGGAGGGTGAATCTTGCTTTGTTCGGTGTCGAAGCTACGATCAGCTATTTCTGTCATCGTCTGGATCAGGTTGGTTCTCTTCTTACTCTCTTCAATTTACATGGTTTACACTTGTTTTCGGGCAATTACTGGGCTTTAATATTGATGACCTGGGTTTTCTCAAGTGTTGAAAAGGGCTCAACGCTCCTCTACAATTCAAGGGGGAGTGCTACCCAAAAAAATTTAGTGCCCCTGCAAGATGGTAAGAAGGCACCAACGCTCTGATGTGGAAGTGAGAAGGGCATTGCTTGAAATGCACAAGAAAAATGCCCAAAAATGCCAGCGCTCTTCCAAAAAGGTAACATGGGGGTTATGAAAATTGACAGCGCCCTAGCGAGATTCTTGAGGGAGAGTTGGCACCCTGATATGAGTGTAAAGGGGCATTGGCATCCTAAGTAGAGCAAAAAATATTTTTTAAGTTTTAGATTGCCCAAAAATTGTCAAAATAGCATGACTAATGACTTTTGCTTGTTGTTGATTGTAGGTAAATTCGGCAAAATTCATGATAGAGTGGAAAGAAAGAGAGCATGAGCACAATGAAGTGGTCACGTTGCAAAGTCCCCGATCAAGGGCGGACTTGAGGAATTGTGGTCTCCTCAAGTTCTTTAAGATGCAAAATATGAAGAAAGAGGTTCTTATTCTCGAGTATATGATCGGTTTGTGGAACTCCGCGGAGCAGGGGTTCCAAATTGGGACACAAATTCTCACCATTAAGTTGGAAGATGTGTATTTCCTAATCGGCCTCTCAAAGAGAGGGGCCCCCATTATTTTATCCGGACAGAGAGAACTTCCCGTGCCTATAGGAGTACTTGGAAAACCATTGTTTCCCAGGATCGAGACTTGTGGGAGGTAGGATCGCGATCAAAGACATCAGGGATCTATCCCTTCGATCCATTCTATTTTCCATTACGAGTATAGAGGGAAGTATGAGCTCGCACTTAGTTTCAAGATCACAAGTAGCATATGGTTTATAGTGTCTGAAGCCAACACTATTTAACTGGAGTTCAGGGTTCCTTCATAATGTGAAGGAACAGATTTTGAAATGCAGAGCAGGGCAGCAGAAGCAGTTTGAATACAGTTCATTTCTAGTTTCGTTCTTCTTAGAATGCATTCCTCAGATGCAAACTCAGATTGCATTAGCAGTATGACCGGTGGGAGAACCACGTATGAAACATTGGACTAGTCTATCTCCGAGGCCAGGAACAGAGTCATAGTTCAGGTTCACTGGCGACTTCTTTGCTTGGATGAGACACCAATTGATCGTGATAGAAGACTTCCCGTACACCGGAGTGGATTTCTGGGGGATCATGGACTTGGTCCTTCTAGATGGGATGGACTGGGATGTGTCAGGGAAGAAACCAAAAATGATCTTGTCAAGTGTTTTTTTATTTTAAAAATATATATATATTTATTTTGGGTACATAGAAGAATTTTAAACGGATGTATCATTTCATCATGCAGATAGGGGAGCAACATGTCCAACAAAGATGCCGGAACTGGGGCACTGCAGGGATGCTCGGATAGAATTAGATCATGAGGTAGCGGCAGGGGGTCTTCGATAGGTTGATACAAACCTCCTTGGTCTCTCAATGGGTGTCCCTCCTCTTAGGAGGCAGGACGTACCCTTGCACTTGTAGAGATACACAGTGGGAGTGCCCGAGAGTATTAACTCTTTACTGAGGTGAGTAGCCCATGCGTTGGTGTGCTACTTAGAGCACAATGTGATGCGGGAGGACTAGGACCTCTCTGATATTTTTTTGTATAGTCTGTATGACGATGTTATGGGCGTGAGGACCCAACATTTTTGCCTTCTATGTACTTTTTGATGTAATCAAACATTTTTTGTCACGTCGTATACACATACATATCTGAGTTCTTATGATGCCAAATGATGTTCACAAATAATGATGTCTTTTTGTGATGCGTTTAATTTACATGTGATGTATGATTTATTTCCTTTATGAAACCTCATCTATGTGCGAGATACCGATCCATGATGTAATTAGCTAACGAATCCGAAGTTGTATTAAGTTCTCTTGGTATGTGTCTGTATTTGATAAAATCAAACATTATTTCAAGACGACGAACTCGTAGATGGAGATGCAATAGGATAGGATTGCAAATAGCGTATATTCGATTAAGTTGATAGACCAAAAGTTGAGAGTCTAAGTTAATGATCATACGAGATATACCTAGGGAGGAGGCTTCGGTTAAAATTTTGATGACACCATGATATTCTACCATGTTTTTAGTTGTCGATCCTAAGCAAATACCTCCTAAACTCACCAACTCGTCAGAGTGGTAAATGACCCAAGTTGTAGAAGCAATGTTCTGGGTATGTCGACTAGCTCCATCCACAAACCCGACAAAGATAGGAAAGGAAGATGTCATATGTGCACGCAAAAACAAGACACAGTATGAGAATCTAAGGAAAAACTCGTTCAGGCAAGAGAAAAGACACACCAAACTAAAAATACAATAGTGTACAAAGCACGCATGCTAGATGTTCTATGCATAGTACTTCTTAAGGTAAATCTCGTTCCAGGGCTCACCCAGGGAGATTTCGTCGTAGTCAACTAGCTCGTAGGTGCCTATATGTAAAAAATGTTTCACGATGTAAGGATCACACCACAGAGGTTCTAACTTACCTATCCCTAACTTATCATGAGCCTAGTCATAAACGAGGACTAGGTCTCCCTCTGCAAAAGTACGAGGATGGACGGATTTGTCATATTAATTCTTGATTTTCTTTTGATACATCTCATTAATGAGAGAGAAATCACAATGTGTTTCATCCAACCTGGTCAGCTGTAAGAAGCGTTCTTCTTCGGTAGAAGTGTGAGGCAGGAGTTCTACTTTGAGTTTTAATGAGGGAATTTCGCACTCGATCGGTAAAACAGCTTCTATTCCATATACTAACTAGAAAGGAGTGAATCCAGTAGCAGTTTTCACTGAAGTATGGTAAGCCCAGAGAGCGGAGAAATGTTGTAGATGCAAAGATGTCTTGTTTTCCCTTACCATACATTGAATCATGGTTTTCAGGACCTTGTTGATAGCTTCAAATTTTCCATTTGCTTGAGGATAGTATAGGGATGAGTTCTCATGTCGAAAACCCAACTTGGCATGAAACTCACTCATCATCTAGTTTTGAAAGTGTGAACCATGATCAGTGACAATGGCTTGTGGAACACCAAAGAGAGTGATGATGTGGTTTAAGAAGAAAAGAGATGCAGTATGGCCATCATTCAGAAAGGTAGGCATAGCCTCAGCCCATTTTGTGAAGTAATCGATGACGACGATGATGTAACCATGCCCCTCGGCTAAGGTAGGCTTACACTGCATGAAATCAATGCCCCATTTGGAAAAGGGTTCGATGGCAATAATGGGATGCATCAGAGCGGGGTGGGTGCATGCCTTTTTGTGAAAAACTTGGCAGGGTGGGCATTTTTTGACTGCCTCAATACAATTTTTGAAAATAGAGGGTCAGAAGTAGTCGGCACGTAAGATTTTCTGATTTGTAGGCATCCCAGAAAGATGACCGCCACAGGATCCAAGGTGACAGTCATTAAGAACATGTTCAGACTCTTCATGAGTCAAACATCGTCATAGGTTAATGTCAATACCACGACGATAAAAAGTGTCATCGATGATAAGTTAGCGGCGAGAATGATGGCGAATATGATGGCGTTCTTCACGAGAGATATTGGGTTGAAAACGTTGGGTATGGATATAAAAAAGGATATCTCCATACCAAGGATCAGACGTGATAATGAGGAACAGAGTTTCATCAGGGAGAGAATATTTGGGTTCAGTATCTTCATCATCATGGGGAAGGTCACAGATAAGCTCCGCAAACACCAAATATTTTTTAGCTTTGGACTTAGCAAACTCAAGATCAAATTCCTGAAGGATGAGGATCCATCTGGAATATTTTCCCCCAAGAACTTGACGTGTCAGAATATGATACATGGGGTTAGAGTCCACGATAACTATGTTGGTGCGTAGCAAAATGTAATGACAAAATCTCAGGACAGCGATGATGGCTGCCAGAGCCAACTTTTCAACATGTGAATATCAAAGCTCTCGACCAGATAGACTTTTTCTCAAATAATATATCATGTGTTCCTCACCGTTAGGGTCCTCTTGAACTAACACCATAGCAATACTGGAAGTAGAGGCTGCTAAGTAAAGGATATATTCCTTCATATAATTCAAAGGATGCAACATAGGTGCATTGGTCAATGGATGCTTAAGAGCAGCAAAAGATCGTTGAGCATTGTCATCCCAGATGAAAGGGGTGTCTTTCTGCAACAATTGCATAAATCCTTTGGTAATCTCAGCGTAGTTAAAAATGAAATGACAAAGAAATTTTGTTTTCCCCTCATACTTTGGAGTTGTGTCAAATTATTAGGTGGAGGTAAAGCAAGGATAGCTTTAATTTTTAAGGGATCCACCAGAATCCTGTCCTTGGAAACAACAAAGCCGAGGAGTCGACCTGATTCGACAACAAAGATACACTTATGTGGGTTCAAACGAATGCGGTAGAACCGGCATCAAAGAAAAATAGCCCGTAGATGACCAAAATGGTCTGATCGACTGGATGAATGGGCAGGTAAATCGTCGAGGTAAGGTTCTGCAACATGTTTGATATCGTGGAAAGCATACGACATGGCCCACTAGAATGTGGCACCAGTGTTTTTGAGTCCAAACGGTAGTTTCTGATAGGAAAAATTTCCCCACGGGAAGATGAAGGTTGTCTTATGCTGATCAGCGGGTAAAATGTCAATCTGGTTGTACCCTATGAAACCATCCATAAAAGATAAAATCACACTACCTGTGAAATTATCAATGATCTGGTCGATGAAGGGCATAGGGTAGTTATCTTTCAGACAAGCCTTATGAGGTCCCAGTAATCAACGCAGACACGAATGGTCCCTTGATTCTTAGTGACCAGAACAATATTTGAAACCCATTTCGTCAAAGGGACAGGATAGATGAAGCAAGATTTCAATAATTTTTCAACTTCTACCTTAATGGTCGCGGTCTTCATATGGTGGACCGGGTGGAGTTTCTGTCGAACAGTTTTTACACCTGGGTAATTTTTTATCTCATGCACAATGATCGAAGGATTGATCCCTGGCATTTCTTCGTAGCTCCAAGAGAAGACATCGTGGAATTATTTAAATAAAGAGGTATAAGAAACCACTTCCTCAAGCGAAAAATTAGCACCAAGATTAATATTTTCCACGACACCTTCGTTGATCGAAATGTCAATAACGACCATAGAGGTAATGTTGCCTAAATTCCCCTCAGAAATAGTATCTTTTGTAAGTATGGGTGATTGTGGAAAGTTGACAACATCGGGGGGGAATATAGAGTGTATATCTTGTTGTATTTCTTCAAGAGGGGGAAGAAAAGAAGATCGATGATGGTTATCATCCCAAGGTACGTCGCCAATGCTAAGCATTTCCATAATAGATTCATCGGATGGAAAGATTTGAGAAATGTAGTCAAAGGAAGACGTCAAGGAATTTAACCAAGATGGCATCGAGTAGGTGTCGAGTGCCAAGAGATGTTGGTCATCCAAGGAGGGAGAGGTTGATTGAATAGCAACGCATGAAGCCTCGACTGAACTAAGTGGCATGGTATCACCTAGTGCATCGAACTCTAGAGGACTAGGTACGATAAAAGGATCAGATGATTCCAAAAACTGATAAGTCATAGTCGAAAGGATATTGACTGTGGCAATATGATGCGTGGTAGGAGGGAGTGGTGCAGGGAAGGTACCCATAAGGGTGGAATCTTTTAACAATCCTACACCAACACTTTCATACGTGATCTTGTGATCTCCAAAGAAAGGAATATTGTTGGTAGGGGGAGCGCGAGCGTTGGGTGTGTTAGAATATAGAAGATGGTGTGCTTGTTTTACCATTGACGATACCTTCATCACCCAACCATAGGCCGAAGCCTCCCTCCGAGCACCTTAACCTTGACTAAGAATTCCTCCAAAAGCAAACCCTAGGCTAGATAGCCAAACAAAGGATATCACACCTTTCCCCAAGGATAGCACAACACAAAAGACCGATCAAATAGTCCAAACCCTCGCCAATAGATAGTCCAAGCCAATACTGAAACTAGATTTTGTTGCAGCTACACCTGCAGTCCTCCTCCACACATGCGCACCAAACTGGAGCTGCAGTGTGCACCAAAACTGGGAACTACAATTCTGAGATGCTACAAATGAGAACTGGTGCCCTGTATTTATAGTAGTCCTGCCAGTTTTGCTGGGGCCGACTTCTCCTTCTGGATAAGTGTCTGTTCAGTATTTTATTATTATTTCTAGCCGACTTCTTCTCTTGGAGGCTAATAACCTAATATAAATTATCTTCTTGAGCCGACAAGGCTTCTAGGGTTATTAGCCAACTCATTAGGATTTCTCTTGCTTCCTGGAGTCTTCTATTCTCGTCAGGTTCACATGTGGAGGTAAATACCTCCCACAACTACCATAATATTAACAAGGTGTACAGAAATCTAACTGATCGATAGTGACAATTTTTTCCTGATGAGGAAAGAGCACATCGAAACACCAGTAAAACAATGAAAATCATAGAATAGAACCAACTTATTCCTAGTAATAATTTATAATAGAGGGTAGCATCGACCACCTTGACATCAACAGAGACGGTTTTGTCACCCAACTGGATGGACAGGGACTGAAAAATACCATGGGGATGAAAACCTCGCCCATCGAATGCGTGCAACATCTTTGTGGATTTGTTAAGTGCAGGTGATTTTAATCCTTTCCAACAAGATAAAGACATGACACAAGTAGAGGCTCCCTCATCTAAGATAGTGCGGTGAATTTGTTGATTGTGAACAACAACATCAATTTGGAAAGAAAGTTGGTGGGAGAGTCGAGACGTAGAATTGTCCAGGTTAAACATGATATTGTTGGACGAATCAGGATCAAAAGCACCAAGAGCATTCTACGTTGACTTGGGAAGTGTTTTAGAACTTCTAACACAGACATAGCACACGGTGCTTGAGCCAAATCTTCAACAATGTTGTAGTTCTGGGCGGCACATGAACTAGGATTAAAGGTAGATTTATGGATAGTGTTCTTAGGAGGGCGTAATATATATTCGAAAATAGGTTTCTCGATCTGAATTGATCCAAATGAAGAACTGATAGATGGAGGACTAACAGAGGATGGTGATGGATCCGGTAAAGTACCGTTAGTGATCTTTCCTTTGTTAGGTTTAGCTGGTGTGTCATAGGTCGTACATTGAGTGGTTAAATCAATCCCATTAAATAGATAAATATGGGCATGTGTCAAGGCTTCATCATGAGAAGGGTGGTTGGAACTTCCCCCTGGAGAGGGGGTTTGAGCAACCATAGATTTTTGTTGAGGAAAAGGTCGAGTAAGCACGGTGGGTTGGGAATTCCCCTTAAAAAAATTTGCCACTTTATCGCGATGTGGACAGTCTCGAGTGTAGTGATCATCACCACAAATAAGACATGGGAATTTTGGCTTCCGATATGGTTGCTTTTCGGTAGTAGGTGGTGGATTTTGAGTTTTGGGTTGTTCGTTGTTATTATTCTTCTTGGGTTTTTTCTTTGTCTTATTCTTACCTTCGGATTGTTGTGAAGGGACAGATTGAACTGCATTCACCTCAGAGATTTGAGTTTGGGGGGAGGTAGAGGAGAGTGCGGTTGAACTGAGAGTGGGTGCCAAAGAAGATCGATGTGTCGTTCTAGTCGACTGGGAAGGAGATTGGGTTTTGACGGAGCCGATAACTCCATTTGCATGTGACATGGATGACAGTTTAGATGGATCTGTATTTTCATGGGTAGCATTTGGGATCAACTCATACAAAGTACCAGATTGTGAATAAACCAACTATAAGTACTGAGCCCGAGCAATGGCCTCTTCCTCGGTGACTACACCACCCATGGCGACATCACTAGCAATTTGGGGTAACAGTGATTTAGTGAACCATTCCACCAATAACTGGTCAAGAATGATTTCTTTGATCAACATTTTCCATCGTCTCCACTCTTGAATATGATCGGAGATATGTATGGAGTTAGTTTGATGAAGGGAGGTCAAAATTTTGGTACCCGTCTCGTATTGAATGGGTAGTTGAAAGTGCATGAGAAAGGACATAGCAAGGGAGTTGAAATCTTGGAAAGAACCACGTGGAAGTTCAATATACCACTTGGTTGTTGAGCCCGTAAGTGTTCGCTGAAAAAGACGTAAATGTATAGAATCGTCCATTAAGGATTTCGATGAACACCATAAATGGAAAGTCATCACATGATTGTTCGGGTCTTCACCAGGTTTACCGTCAAATTTTGGAATATCGTAAGGTAGTTTAGCAGGGATCACTGGCCAAAAAGGATAATGCAATATAGGATCATTGGTCAACCGAGACAAGTCTAGGAGATCCAATAGGACTATAAACTTGGTTAGGTGGATAATTGTATCCAGTAGGTCCTCCTATATATGGTTGTTGTTGACCAGAGTAAATAGGATTCGATGATGGTTGAGAAACATGTGCAAATGGAGGATAGCCTAATGGGTTCTAAGGATTATAAGTCGGTTGATGGGTTTGCCTATAAGGGGGATAAACATTTTGTCCATATGGAGGATAAGGTTGATGTTGTCCTTGAGGATGTTTTCCCCCAGGGAATAGAGAATTTCTTGGAAAAGGAATGTGCCAAGGATTTGGTGTCACATTCTATCCATACAACGGGTTATGGACTCCAATTTGAGATTTCCCCCCCAAGATGAGATTGTGTCCCCATTTGAGTTTGACTCCCAAATGGAGGTTTCCCCCCAGTGTGAGGTTGATTGCCCAAAGGGATCTGGAAACCAGAAGTGTATGAATGACCAGAGGCTCCAACCAAATTAGAGCCACCAAGACCAGTTCCTCCAAATAAAGGTGTAGGGATAGAACCTCCGAGTGTAACCTAGGTAGTGTTGGTAATGGAAGGATTCAGAGCTCTGTACCCAAGTGGAACTGATAGATTTGGTCCAAGTGGTGTTCCAATCGGAGCCTGGGATGGTGTCACATTTCCCGTGGGGATTGTAGCAACATGCGGGACCATATTGGAATGGGGCATCTAGATAATAGGGTTTGAGTGAGAACCAATCAACAATTGGTCTGCAATGGTGATGACATTACTGGTCGTACCAGTAAAGTGGTTGAAAGGTACTATATAACTAACATACATCTCATACACTTGTGATGCCATAGGTCGATCGGGACTCGCTCCTAGGTTACCATATAGATCACGTACAAACAAAGGGATAGAACCAAAACCAAAGGTTCCAATAGTATGAGTCGGGGTCTTAAATGGTTCACTTTGGAAAAAAGGATCCTCTACTCTAGATCTTGCGTTAGGTCCGGTGGGTACTTCGATATACTCAATAACAAAAACCTCTCCAAACGAGTTCACCCATAGTAGATGTGGTTCTCGCCTAATACTAAAAGTTGGGTTGATTCAAAAAGCTTCCAAAGAATCAGAAACAATTCAAAATTGTTCCAAAGAGTGTGTGCTTCCAAACTCAGAGCCTAGTTCATTATGAGCCTCAGGAGGGCCTTCTGAAGAATTGGGAAGAAAAGGTAGATAACCCTCCGGATCTTCCGGGGGTAACCCTTGCATCCTACGTGAACGATGAAGGCTGATGTTTCTTGAGCTAAGTAACGAATGAAAAAAGAAATCTATGGTCGACTAACGAAAAGAAACAACATACGTTAATAAATCTAGGAATCAAACCAAGAAAACAAAACCTTCTCTCGATGACCGTACTAGTTGGTGATGAAATCCAACATCGCATGATCAAGTCAAGAAGGGGTTAGGATATGAGTGGGTGGAACAGTTACGATGGCAACCTACTTAACGGACTTACACCTTGGTGCAAGCTTCCACACAGTAATTGTGGATTTACCCTCCAAGGATCCCGAGTGAGTTTGACCAATGTTTGTTCTAGGTATAGTGAGACTTCCCTTCACCATCACCTTGTGTAAGAACCTAAATATTATGGCTACTAAGGACACCAACTCGCAGTTAGTGCCTAGGCGGGTACAATCAACAATTCAATCTGAACATATGGGCAGGATAACAAGTCTGAAATCCTTCAAGAGAACTGAGGACAAGTGGACTGGTAGAACTCCAAAGGACCCCGAACAGATTCGGAATTCATGAAGCACTGAGACAAAATGAAGACAGTTGAACCTCAAGAAGAACCCCCAATATACGATCTGACTACTACGAGAGGTTGAACCATGGAGGGATAATCTTCGTAACTCTCCCGAACATGACCTTGTGTGTAACCCCTGTGTGAGAGGGGGATCCGAGAAAGCTTGTACGAAAATTGGATTTTCTCTCCCTATCGCAAGATGCTAATGTTTGTTTTTAATGCTTAGGAGATTTGTACTCACAGCATAATCCAAAGCGCTAATCCTAGTCTAATGTTGGTGGAAGATTCTAAAAACAAAAATTTCTAGATCAATTTTAATTAGCGTTGATTTTGTAGATGTTCTTTACTTAGGGGTGTATGAGAGTGAAACTAATGATATTATGACTCAATTCCCAAAAATGCACAAGAAATGATAAGTAGTCTTTTCTTTCAATGAATGTCTATTTAATGGAAGGAGAAGGAAATTTTCCTTTCACTATCAAACACTAAGATGTAGTAACCTCATGCAATTGTTTCTCAATCAAGAATCTAATACGATGCTAAAATATCCAGAAATTCGCTCCTAATATACAAAAACCAATCATGAAAATATATCCTTTTGTTTATATATGAATGATAATCAACTTGATGCAAAGCTTCCTATATCAATCAGACTTCAATATTTGTGAGAATTAGACAATCAGAAGAAAACTTCACATAAAAAAACACACTCTTGTTGTGATCAAACAAGAAACACAAAGAAAACCAAATTCAAAAAGAAAACCAAAAATATCAAAATAGAAAAAGGTGTATGAAAAGATGACCTCAAAGATCAGATGGAATGGTGCACAGATCTCTGAATTCCCTTACAACAATTTCCATTCAATCAGATAAGTGAAAAAGCAGTGGGTCGACTCCAAATTGCAAGAAAAAGAGTGACTCAAAGTAAGGAAGAAATGTCAAAAATCCAAACAATATATAATCAATTCTTAGAAATCAATAGGTTGTTGGCCAAAACGGACACACTGAGATGGTAGTAAACTTGAGCAGGTGAAATCAGCAAAACTAGACTCAAAGATAAACTCCCCATAAGGTTTTTACAGGAAAAATATCAGTGCTCTAGTGTCAAGGGCACCAGAGCATTGCAACGCTCTGTGGGAGGTTGTAAGGGAGTGCCAACACTCTGGTAGTAGAGGAAGGCGAACGCTAGGCTCTCAGAAGGCCAAAAATTTGCCCAGAACTCAAAAAAGCTCAGGAAAACCAAAAATTGAGTGTGTATGGAATGAATTCAAGACCCAACAACACATATAAGAATCAGAGACACAACATGAATAAGATCTAAAGGTGAGCAAAGGCCAAAAGAAATACCAAGGAAAGAAACCAAAACTAAAAGCTTCGCTCCCTAGTGGATTCGCCAATTTCTGTTACAGGAGAATCCCCTTGCGGATAAGTGGATTTGATCTTGGATACTAGACCCCAATAACTAAGACAGAAAGGTGCAAATGTTGAATACTAACATTCCTTCTAATGAAGCTAAACTAGTCA
>JASDQU010306010.1:57419-68289 GCA_032191745.1 Picea mariana | reverse complement strand
ATAGATGTATATGTAGCAACTTCACCAAGCTCTCTTTGTCCAGACCCTTGCTGAAAAGTTCCATGATCATAATGACTGTAACTTTCACTGATAAATCTTCCTTATAAGATCATAAGTTTGATGCCTTGCATGTCTCTCCCTTTCACCATGAAGAGGCCTTCTTATATAGTCTTGGAGAGGCCTAACCACCTTAGATATTCTTGGGATAGGTTGAGGATATTTCTCCATCAGTTGTGGATCCTCCCTAAGATCCAGCCTTCACCTCAGATTCGAATCCAACTAACTCCATAGATGAGGGGGATTTATCCTTGATTTTCCTCAACAGTCCAAAATTCTCTCAAACAGGCCAGTGCTCCCTCAAAATGAGGCACAGAGTGTTGCAACTCTCCCCCAAAGGAGGGCAGGGAGCATTGGCACTACCTGACAGTGGGTAGGGGAGAGATGGCCTCCAAAAATGACTTTTGAGTGGTTTTTTCCATGGCAAAAGCTTTGTACTCTTTGTCAAGTGATTTATCCTTATTAAACTAGTCTTTGAAGGTGTCTTAAGTGTTCTTGTAATGTCGTTTGAGACACGACATAGGCAAGATGACATTATAATGTTTGTGACACTTGCGATAGCTTATGGCTAAAATGCGACACTTGCGACACCGGTAATGACGATAATAGGTCATCATTGGAGTGAGTAATTTTGATGTATAACAACAATCATGAAGAAAAGTCGAATGTTGGTCCATGTATCGCCCATATTGGACTGGATCATTCTAGTATTGGTCATTCCATGGGCCATATTGGATTCACTATTCTTGTACTACCTAATGTATCTGTTGGAGTCTTTGAATGAACTTCTTGTTCATTTCCTTCACTCACTTCCCTAAAATAAAAATATAAACATGTTTCTACAAACATATGTACCGTTTGACTCACTTCTTTACAAGGAATACATCTTACATGAAGATGGCATATAACATATGTATGATGTACATGGCACAAATCATACATTTTACATGGCATACTTATTTCACTCTTTTAATAAGTATCCTACCTTCTTACTTTATACAAAGAACACTATTTCTTTACTGGCTCCAGGAAAATATTGCATAACTACAATGCGCTTATCGCTCCTGATCTACATGACAAATTTATTTAATGCCACATTCTTCCATTACTTCACCTTTGTACTTCAGAACAAGAATTATATTACCTAGGTAATTCGACCTACATGTAGTTCATTAGCTGATAATAAGACAACATTGTAGTAGTTGTCTTCAATTCTATTGAAAGGCTTTGGAATCCATACAAGACCCCTCTCACTCTAAAAATTCTCCAACAGTGGCTAATAAATTCCTCTATTACAACAATGGAAACATAGTTTAGAATGTGTTACATATGCATGCTAACTTTGATATTTACAAATGAACATTAATGTTCCATTTTAGGTTTCTTTCCCAAAAATGGAATCTTCCTAGATACCTATCCAAAGAAGGGATAGGTGGAGAGTTCTTCATGGACTCATTCTTTCGATGATACTGTAAGGAGTGTCACAACTACCTTTCTCTGACATTGAATCCAAGAAACCACTGGATCCAATTATAAGCTATTCAAGCAACCTATATAATCTCTCATTTCTAATAGCAAGAACCATTGTTGTGTCCTAATTAGCTTTCTCTAAATATATGAGTACCTCTCCATCCTGGAACACAACTCCATATCCCTCATCTTCGAAAGATGATACTGAGAGTAAATTCAATTTCAATTATGGAACAAATAACATATGTTCTATCTCCATAAATCCTCCTGACTCGAGCTGGAATATCACATATCCAACTCCCTTTACAGCATGCCTGGTATCAGTCTCAAATCCCACATTGCAGTCTTTGTCAATTCCTGAAAAGTTAAGGAATATTGATCTCATTCCTATCATGTGGAAATATGAGTCACTGTTCATAAAACATACCTCAATGTCTTCATACACTATACTACTAATAAAATCCATCAGAAAGAGTTCCTTCTCAAATTTCTCAACAAGACCATCAACTTCAGCTGAGGCTACTACATGTCTCTTTGTAAGTGCTTTTGCATCTTCCTAGTTTTGCTCCGGTTAAATTTTTGGATGAAGTGTCCAACACTCAATCCAATGACCACCCTTACCAAAATGAGTGCAAAATTTATTTTACTGTCTTAGAACTGCAATCATTTCTTTTCATTCTCCCTATTCTGCTTTGGAAAATGACCTTTGCATGTTTCCTCCTTAGATGGATTTCCCTATAATGATTGTCTCTTCCAACATTTTTCCATACAATGGTTATTAAATCCAAAAAAAACATATGCATACCTAGACCATAAGTATGGTGTTACTGGACCATTATTTCCCTGTTTAAGGAAAACATTGGGATGATTACCAAAACTTTTAGGACTTCCCTTTATGTCAGTCTCACAAGTGGGAAATGCCTTCATTCCTTCCTTGTAATGCTTTCCTATTCTTGGATATGCTTCACATTTGATGCCTTTCCCAGGGATGGAAGGTTGTTCTAGTAGAACTAATGTCTTATGAAGTATCTGAACCTCTTCATTTGAAGTTTCCCTTACTTCAACTTTCTTAGAGCATTCTCCATCTCCTTCTTTTCTATATCCCAATCTTGCATAACAAGGTCTCCCCCCTACCTGTATGGGATTAGTCATTCCTTGGACATTGATTCCAAGACCTTTTCCATCTTATCCCATCTTGGTTAGTAGATTAAATCCAATACCATAAGTATGCTCCTTCAATTCATTCAAAGAAACATTTTCATCTTGATGGGAAGAAATATAACATGATGGATCATTTTCATGGCATACCTCAGTTATCTTCTGTAAACCTTTTCTAGAATATGGATTCTTTTGCATGGTGGTATTTTCCTTCTCCACTTGCTCAGCGTTATGGAATTGTGCCAACATATTGTCTTTGACTTGCAACTCACTTTCCAATTCTTGAATAATGCCTCTGAGGAATTCTTCATGGCATACCAACCAGTCTTGAAGCTATTTCTTCTCATCCTTAAGGTATTTTAGTTTCATTCTCAATTCATTTTTCTCCTTTTGAATCTGTTGGTTCGTTTCCTTATGAAGCATTAATTTCATTAGATATTTTCTCATGGTGTTATTTTGCAACCAAAAACTTTTGTTCTCTCAAACAAGGAGTCTTCAAGCGTGCCTTCACCAAGATTGAATTTTCATCTTGTCAGCATTAAATCCTTCTTTGATACCAACTTGATCTGAAAAACCTTAGATGTTAAATTGTTTCTTAAACATACATCAACATCTAACTTGATTCGGAATTTATGGTCATCTTGACAATTTGTAAAACACATGTGAATTCATTCACTTATCAAAAACTTCATTAACTGATGATTAACTTACATAATTATGAGAGGTAAAAAAACAATAAATAAAAGAACTAAGAAAATAAGAGTTCATAATGAAGTTCACCCATCTTGGGGTACATCTCTGGGTCGACTTCCAAATAGTGAGATCGTTCTATATTGCTCAAATGCCAAAATTACAATGCATGGATTATAATTTTAAGACACTCTTCAATTTTGTTTCTCAACCTCAGAAACATAGGTCACCACTAAATTCGTCTCAAAATTCTAAGAAAATGAGTATAAACTCAACTATGTTCTGAACATGTGCCAAAAGACCCTCTTTTACATGCTAAACAAGACAAAGGCTCTCATACAAGAAAAATTGTACTAATATTTCTATACACAATGACATCACCATCATACTCCTCTTGGAAAATTGAGAAAATGAGTACAAAGTTGACCATGTTCAGACATAGTGCACAAAGACCCTCCTTGGCATGCACTTCAAGATAAAAGTACAAATCTTGTACTTGTCTAAAATCCCACCTCGGTATTCATGCCAGACTTTGCATGCAATTCCATGCCAATTCCCTACTCACGTACATGGTCAGGTGCTAGGTTTATATTGTTTTAGGTCAAGGGGTCGATCCCCAACCTGCTCCACTATATTCCCAGGGCTTATTAATTAATTTTAAATAATAATATTCCCGTTAGTTTCAACAACCAATATGGTTGGGGCATTGGTAGGAGAATATTGTTAAGTAATTGGAATATTCTCAAAATATTCCTGTGGAGGTCGAGGGTTCAGATACTGCCAATCCCAAATATTTTGATTCTCCTTAGCCAATATTGGCCAATCAGAGAGTGCCACGTGGCACTCTCTAGTTGGTCCACTTGTTGTACAATCAGTGCTTATGTCAATTGCCACCTATCTACCACATCACTACCTGATTGTACCTTTCACCTTCCATATCACTGTACAACCTGCCACATGTCACCCATTCAATGGTGCCACATGGAATGTTTATATGCCTCATCATTGTACGAATGACATGTGGCAACTTTTTACTGGTCTAAATGGGTGTCGAAAATGCCAAATCTGAGTGACATGTGTCATCTTATCATGCTACCATGTCATCATGATGACATCATCATGAAATCACCCTTTCAATTGTATGGATGGTCCACGTTTCATCTTATGGGCTTGCCACATGGCACCCCTATTTTTGGTTTCTGCCCTTTTTTTACCAAATCTTTTAAAAGCCATAACTTTCTCACACAGCATCTGTTTGAGGCGATTCACAAGTCGTTGGAAAGATCTCATCGAGCTCTACACAATGAAGTCATTTTCATTATAATTTGAGATGATCAATTTTTAAGCGTTTTAGATCCTCCTAGATTAATGGTATCGCATCACGGGGTGTCGTTGACCTATGATAAACTTCACCATGTGAAATGAATTGAAGTCATTGATCTCCCCTAATATCTACCATTAGATCTAGGGAGAATGCAAGTTCACACCCCAAGGAAAAGGGTGTGGGATGGGACCTGTCCATCCCCGTAGCCTATGTAGGGGTGTCAGGTAGAGGTTTAACAGAAGAGGTGGGACCCTTGTCCCATCCGAGTTCATATGTGTTCCTGGTGGGAAGCTAGTACGAGTGGGGCCCGTAAATAAAAATATTGATATTTTATTAATTATAAAGGTCAATGTAAAGGTAAAAGAGAGTAAATATAAGCATGATGTTAATGAAGGCTCACAGGGAATGGATAGGTTGGCCAGGAGGGTGACATGGCATCACCTAAGGGTTCCATGTGAACATAGAACACCACATCAATAGCCATATCAGCAGAACCCATACAAATTTTTAGGAAAATTATACTGCTTTTGCAGGTCATAATCTTGCAGGGGCATTTGGAGGCCCTAAACAATGTTTTTAGGAGTTCGAATTTTGAAACCATAAGTGATGAAGGCACTACATATAATTTTTACAGCTCAAATAAAATATCCCTAAGAGAACTTTTTATCCATAATCGAGGGGTTCATAGCCCACTCACTTCACCAACATGAACTCTGTGCAGAAAAATCTTCTTTTCCTCTACCTCAGTTCTATCTCTAAGATGTGCATAGGGTTATATTTCTCCTGATGGCTCAGTCTTATTCTGCCTTGTGCAAATCCCTCTTTTCTTTTGGCTACTTAGCCTTCTCCTAGTTCCAACTCAAGTCTATTGTAGATGTCAATGCTCAACAAAACCAAGGGAATAGGGGCTTGCATTTTTCATGGTATGGGCACCCCAAACTCCTTACTAAATTGATAGAATATGATATTGATGATGCTTTTGGATAAGATTCTATCAATACATAGACTTATTTAGATACCTTTAGAATCCCAAAATACAGTTATGCATCAGATCACTATAAAACTAGACCTATATTCTCCAAATGTCAAGAGCATAAATTCTTTTGCAATGTACTTGAAGCAAGGCTCAATAGAACGACCAACACCTTGTAATTGAACCTCTCAATGAATGTTTATATCTAGAAGATAAGGGCATTAACACACCTGGATATAATCAATTGAATTTTTTCTGTGCACTGGTTGATAGTCCACCTCTCAAATTCCCTGACAAGAAGCAATATCAAATGTCTAGTGTAGAATTCAACGTCCAAAATAGTTGTGGGACATATGGGAAAGAGAGAGACATATGGGAAAAAGAGAATATGGCTAGCCCTCTTAGAGGACTCCCAACCAACACTTAGCCTTCGGTTACGTGGAGAAGAGGTGAGGGTAACGTAACTGACTCAATGGAGATTTCCTCAGAGTGCCCTGGTATGAGATTGAGAGCATGAGAATGTGCAGTCATTACACATGGCATATGTATGTTTAGAGGTGTTATCTCCCCAATAGAGACACACTTAGTATAGTCTTTCTCGATCTAGGGTTTTCTCTCAAAGATGGAGACAACTAAAATAAATACAATCGTGTGGTTCCCCCCTCGAGCTAGGGTTTACACCCAATGTTGGAGCAAAAAAATGAGCGCGTGGTTTTTTTTCACTGGATAGGGTTTTCATTGAACGTTGGAACAACAGAGAGAAATAACATGGGGATTCTCCTCAAACCAGAGATCACACACAAGGTATGGGAAACAAACCCAAGCCGTGGTTGGCTAGAAAACGGATTGGGGGATGCCCATCAAACAAAGAATGGCTCATCAAAGTTAAATATTCATATACAATATAGGAAATGACTCAACAAAATATTTAATCTCCCAACAAATAAAATAGATGCCCAGAGTGATGTGCATTCAACCTAACAATCAATTCATTTGACCCATCTAGTATTTAAAGAATCTAGGTAAGATCTCTAGTTGACCAGCAACAAATATATTTGACCAACTGAGATAGTCATTGAGGTAAAGAGTAGTTCTCAAATACTCAACAACCATAGAATTAAGAAGAACGAGGATTCCAACATGCTCACATGAATTTAATTATTTTCTAAAACAATAAATTGGGCACTGCAAATGGATTAGGGTTAGACAATGACTCCAAAACTACAACCATTGATTGAAAATAAACCATTGTATGGACAGTTCAAAACAAATAGTTGTTGGTATTTCTCAATCATTTGCATGTGTAAAATTAAAATTTATCTGTAGTCCATAGATATATGACAAGACTAAATTATCACACCCATGGAATAACCAGGAAGAAATAACCAACACACTACAATAAAACATAATGGCTCTACAACACAATGAGACATTATTGTTACCCTAGAACCCAAATTGGGAAAACTAGTCATGGATGGTGCTCAATGTTATTTCTCTGCAAGTCTACAAGTTTACAACGCTCTCCTCCTCCTTGGCCAAAATCTATTTGAGTATGAGTGAGAGTGAAGAAATAAGAAGATCTAGGGGGTAAGGGAAGGCCACACACCATGGATTTTCACTTCCCATTCCTTAGCCTTCTCTCCTTGTCATTTTAATTACTTTCATTAACTTTTTAGTTATATCGTTATTTGGATTATTCCAAGTAAACTTGCATTGTTTTACATGGCCTACATAATTCATTCTGATTCTCAATGGCCTACATTATTGCATTGTCTTGGCCTTCTTTAAATTTCTTCTTGAGAAATGGTATAAATTGGGTATAGGTATTCATTTGCTTCTCCATCTCTTCCAACCTCTGGTTAAACATCTTAACATGTGCCTTCAAGCTCACTTTCTCTTCTTGAATCTCAACATTTTTTGGCTTGTAAATCTTCCAAATTATCTATGCTTGCTTTACCCTTGTTGTGGTCTGCAATATTTTGTTCACAATTTTGGAAGAAATATCTCGGTCAAGGATGAAATTGCTCTTATACCATCTGATCCGTAATCGAGGGGCTCATAGTCCACTTGCTTCACCAACACAAAATTTGTGCGAAAATCTCTTCCTTGCCTCTATCTCAGTTCTACCTCTAAGATGTGCATAAGGTTATCTGTCTCTTAGAGGCTAATTCTTCTTCTGCCTTATGCAAATCCCTCTCTTCTTTTGGCTACTAAGCCTTCTCATACTTGCAACTCAAATCTATTGTAGATGTCAATGTTCAACAAAACCAAGGGAATAGGATCTTGTGTTTTCCATGGTATGGGCACCCGAATCTCCTTACAAAATTGGTAGAATATGGAACTAATGATTCTTCTGGATAAGATTCTATCAATATATAGGTTTATGTTGATACCTTTAGAATCCCAAAACATAGTCCTACATCAAATCACTATAAAACTAGACCTCTATTCTCCAAATGTCAAGAGTAGAAATGCTTTTGCAATGTACTTGAAACAAGGCTTAATGGAACGAACAACACCTTGTAATTGAAAATCTTAGTGAATATTTCTATATGGAATATAGGAGCATTAACACACTTGGAGTTAATATACTAAATTTGTTCTCTGCACCATTTGACAGTCCACCTCACAAATTCCTTGACGAGAGGCAATCTCACATGGCTAGTGTAGTGTTCAACATCCAAAACAATTGTGGGACATATGAGAAAAATAGAATATGGTTTTCCCTCTTGGAGGATTCCTCTGGTTACATGGAGAATAGGCGAGGGTAATGTAACTGAATCAATGGAGATTTCCCGAGAGCGCCCTCGTATGAGATTGAGAGAATGAGAAAGTGAAATCATTACAAATGCAATAGGTATGTTCAGAGGTGTTATCTCCCCAACAAAGACACATGTAGTATATTCTTTCTCGAGCTAGGGTTTTCTCTTAAAGATGGAGACAACTAAAAAAACACAATTGTATGGTTTCCCCCCTTGAGCTAGGGTTTACACCCAGTGTTGGAGCAACAAAAAATGAACCCATGGGGTTTTTCTCCACTAGATAAGGTTTTCACTAAATATTGGAACAACAAAGAGAAAGTGCATGGGGATTCTCCTCAGACTAGAGATCACACGCAAGGTTTGGGCAAAACACCCAAGTCATGGGTGGCTACAAAAAGGATTGGGGGATACCCAACAAACAAAGAATGTTTCATCAGAGTTAACTATGCCTAGAAAATATAGGAAATGACTCAACAAACTATTTAATCACCCAACAATATATTCCTAGAGTGATGTGTGTTCGACCCAACAATCAATTAATTCGACCCATCTAGTAATTAATGTGTCTAGGTAAGATATCTAGTCTACCAACAAGAAAATATATTCGACTAGCTAAGATAGACGTTGAGGTAAAGAGTAGTTTTGAGATACTCAACAACCATAGAATTAAGAAGCATGACGATGCCAACATGGTCACATGAATTTAATTAGTTTACAAAACAAGCAATTGGGCATTGCAAACAAATTAGGGTTAGACAATGAATCCACAATTACAACCATCGATTGGAAATAAACCATTGTATGGATGGTCCATAACAATAGTTGTTGGTATTTCTCAATCATTTTCATGTGTAAAATAAAAATTTATCAGAAATCCACAGACCTACGATAAAACTAAATTCTCACACCCATGGAATAACCAAGAAGTAATAACCAACATGCTACAATAAAACATAATGTCTCTACAACACAATGAGACATGATTTTAACTCTCGAACCCAAATTGGGAAAACCAACCATGGATGATGCTCAATATTCTTTCTCTGCAAGTTTGCAAGTTTACATATTAATACATTTTGCATTCATTTTAATTAGTTTTTTCAAATTTAAATGAAATATCTTAAATTAAAACATCACTTGGTGGGAATACTAGTATAGCTCCATCTTAACTCTAGATCTATCATGTTCCCATAGAGATTGCTTAGAAATCTAGAAATAAGTTTAATAATATTTCTCATTATATAATTTCCTTTGGTAATATGTGCTCATTGTGTATTTGTATCTAAATATATATGTTTATTAAGTGTGTGCATGTGTGTTTATTATATCCATATTTTAATCACATTCATTTTATTTTTTGACAGTATTCATATGCAATGGAATTCACTCCCACTTAGCATACTAATATTGATACCTTAATTGAATAATATATTCAACTTGTTCATTTTGAAGTAAATCAATGACTAATCATTTTGCACTATATCATTAAAAACTAATTAATAATAATAATCTATTTTTAAGGTCACGACCAAGCCAGAGACCAAATTGGTGTATTAGACCCCCTCTGCTGATTGATTTTGACTGGTAAAGTCTACGGAGGTATACATACCCTACCCCCCTCTGGATTTGAACTTGTGACCTCTTATGAGGAAACACGTGTTCTTAGCCATTAGGCCCACTCAAGCTATATAGAAACAAATGAAATAGTGAAAAATATTTCAATTATGGCACATTGATGTTTTTGCTATATTTGTGTGTGTGTGCGCGTGCCATGTGTCAACTGCATGTTGATATTATGATGAGGATGTTAATCGTCATCATCATATGAAATATTTTATTTATGGCTAACATTGAAATACTTTTTTGTTATCAATATTTTTTAAATGCAACGTGTCAATTTCATGTTGAGTATAGAAGGAATTACGCATCTAAAGCACATGTTGAAGAAACAAGTATAAGATCTATCAATAAATAAAACAACCATGTAAAAACAAAAAAAATCATATAAACACATTTTAAACCCTTTAAATGAAAATATAAAGTATTTGTAAGTCTTGGGGTGTCCATCCCAAGCGCACGCTCCTCCACCACAGACCAAGATGGATGACTTGGGCAGGCAAAGCACTCGGTTTGGTTCAAGGAGACATAGGTATTCTTATATGGTGAAGTTAGGGTTCCTCGAGTGCATGTTGTGCCAAGGAACAACTTCACTAATTTTTTCTTGTTGAAGACACAAGCATGAGGTGGGTGCTCCACCGAAGAATTGAGCACCCCACCGAAGAGATAGATCGATCAGGACGTTGGTTGGGCACTCCAGTGGGAAAGACATTGGTCCAACGAATGAAAGGAAACTTGGGCGATCAGTGTGCCGAGAAGAGTGACCAAGGAGACTTGTGACAGATGCTAGCCAACGAATAGGTGAATGATCAGTCAAGG